>VMDO01010435.1:0-71756 GCA_007922755.1 Pedetes capensis
TCAATGAGTGTGTAAAACTGTAAAAAGCCTAAATTACAAAGGATGCAGTGATGCTTCCAGTAAGGGGAAGAATCCTCTTGTAATGCAAATAAGGACCTGACCCACCTTTTCCTTTTCTTCTTCAATGTTGACAATCCTTGGGAGCCAAGCACTCCAGCCCTGAGCCCCATCTCTGGCCCTGTAACCCCTTGCTTTCTTAATACAGGGCATGTTGTTGTTGTTGTTAGGTGCCGGTGCCGTCGAGTCGGTATCCGACTCATAGCGACCCTCATAGGGTTTTCAATGGCTGAGTGCTTTGGGATTGCCTTGGGAGTGGATTGCCAGGTCCTTCTCCCATTTATGCGGTGCTGGGAATTGAACTCGGGGCCTCAGAGACTGCAGCGCAGCGCTCTACCCGCTCAGCTAAATCCCAGCCCCAATACAGGGCATACCTGCTCCTTATGAGGTCCACTTGCAGGTTGAAATCAACAGTTTCCATTGCTTCCAGTAACCCAGGAGAGATTGCCTTAGTCTTTAACTAACCAAGGAGAGCTACATTATTTCAAAGTGGAATCTGTTTTTAAATTGGAAATGACTGGATTGGGCTTCTGGCTCAGTGTCAGAGTACTTGCCTAGCATGCTTGGAGCCCAGGGTTCAACCTCCAGCCCTGCAAAAAAAGGAAAGGGTAAAAAAGGGGGAGAGGAATACTCCCAAAGTCACACTGCCTCATTCCATTGACTCAATTATTGGGACACATTTTGGGGTTTTCTAATCTTCTTTTTTTGGAGAAGGCGTCTGAGCTGCTGTTTCAGCGTGCCCAGCGAAAGGGGAGCGGCCTTTTGTAGCCTGAGCTTGCTGGGCTCCGTAGTGGGGGCACACAGTCCCAGGGCTCCCCATTCTCCAGGTATCAGCTTCTGCCCTGCCAGTTGTATTTCTTGTGAATACTCCCAGACTCCGAAAAGATTACATTGGAAAAAATTCTTTATAGATCACTACTTCCATTTTTGACAGGTGAACTTCCATTGACCTCTGTGGAATTGTGCCTCTGTAAGCCAGGCTACCGCTGCATTCTGCAAAAAGATAAAATAAATAAATAAAAAGAATCGTTTCATTAACTGCGCTGAAGGAAGAAGAATCACACTCATTTCTGACGTGCTAATGATTTCTGGTTCTTGAAGGTGTTAATTTTCAAACTCCAGTGTGGAAAATAGGTTCATTCCCCCTAGAGGTTCAGCATTAGCCTCCCTGCTCCTTTTTTTCTTTGCCTGACCTGGGTATCAGTTCATATTTGGTCCTCAGCTTAGTAACAAATTGGGATTATATATATTTAAAATATGTGCATGTTCAATATTCCCCTTCCAATTTTATTGTCAAGCACATTTGCACAAGATCCTGTGTTTGATCTTAGAAAATAACATTGCGTCTTTCATGGGACAATGACAGCAGAATGAATAGCTTTTATCCTATGTCTAAAGGCCTTTTTATGTTAGAGGGAATTTGACTTTTATAGTGTGTGTTGATCTTCATTGCATACTGTGCTAGGCAAACAAAACAAAACAAAACAAAACAAAACCAAAAAACAACTTTCCTTCTCTCTTTGTTTTAATGCAAAAGAGAAAAAGAAGCTATGCAGATTTGGATCTTTTTTTTTCTCTCTTATTCCTTTTTATATTGGAAATTTTTAGTGTACACCTTAATGTGACTCATTCTGACATGCTTTTCATTGTGACATTTCCATATATGCATTTTGTTGTACATTATTCATATAGGTTCCCCCTTACCTTCTTGTACACTGCCTCCCCTCTTCCCATCCTCCCCCATCAAAGACTTCTCTACCATTTACTTGTCTTGTTATGGTAATATTTTTCTATATATCCTTGGGTTCCAGTTCTGTTTAAGATAGAAACTTTTTCTGTAGTGAACTTTCCTTTTACCTTGTCAGAAAGATTTGGATCTTATAAAAAAAAATTCTTGGGCATGAGGATGCTCTGATTATACTCTCTCGGTGGAAATCTCTTTCTTTTTTTAATCACACCTCTGTTTGCGAAGCATCTACTTTTCTAAAAGCAGCCAATTGGTTGAGGTTCTTTTTATAAAAACTACTCCTAAAATAAGGGGAGGCTGTGTGCTAACAGTTAGGGGCTGGCTAGGGAGCCGAGGCATTCCAGAGCTTCTCCCACAAGAATGCACAGGAAGGCTGTCTGACAAGCAAAAGTAAAGAGTAGTAAAATTGGAAGGAACACTGGTGGTCACGTCCAGCTACCTCATTTTCACATCTAGGAAGCTAAGGCACAGGAGCTGTAGTCCGTGGGCCACAGGCTCCCGTGATAGCTCACAGACCTGCTTGGAGCTTTTCCCGCTGCGCACAATTCTACTCACCAGCTCCACCTCCACCCAGTTTGCAGGGCGGCCGGATACTGCTGCTGCTTACGGCCCCGTCTACTTCGATTCCCTGCAGTCATCACACACTGAATCTTAATACACGCAGGCATTCTTCTGGGTGCTGGGGCAGGGAGGGAACAGGATCTCCGGGGAAGAATCAGGCTACAAATGGGCCCAGATGTGGCAGTTTGCGTCCCATTTCCGTTGGCAACTGACCATTGGATCTTCGCCACGTGAAAACCTCACGAAGCTTCAATTGCTCATCTGGAATACGAGGATGATCACTGCTATAGTTTGGATCTTAAATGTCCCCCAAAGGCCCAGGTGTTAATAGCTTTTCTGTTGTTGTTAGGTGCCATTGAGTTGTGTCCGACTCATAGCGACCCTCATAGGGTTTTCAATGGCAGATTGTTTCGGGATTGCCTTGGGAGTGGGTTGCCACATCCTTCTCCCATTTTTGTGGTGCTGGGAATAGAACTTGGGACCTCAGAGACTGCAGAGTGGCGTTCTACCAACTGAGCTAAATCCCAGACCATTAATAGCTTTAGAGTAATATTATTGGGTGTTCATGGAGCCTTTAAGAGGTGGTTCCCAATGAGAGATCTTTAAGCCATTGGGTGTGTGCCTGTGAAGGGAACTGTGGGACCCCAGTACCCTCCTCACCCTATTACTCCTTGGACATGAAACAAGGGATTTTGCTCCACCATATGGCCCTGTGGTGATGTACTGCCTCCCCACAGACTTAAAAACCATGCCGACAACTGATCACGGAGTGGAGCCTCTGAAACTGTGAGGCAAAATAAACCTATTTTCCTCATAGGTCAACTCAGTATTTGTTACAGTGATGAACCGCTGATTAACACAGGCATCATTCCGTCCTGAAGGATTGTGATGAGAATTAGAATGGATATAAGCAAAAATTTTGCTCTCTGTGGTGGCTCAATAAATACTGTTGTTGTTGTTGTTAGGTGCCATTGAGTTGGTATCGGATTCATAGTGACCCTCATAGGGTTATCAATGGCCGGCTGTTTCAGGATTGCCTTGGGAGTGGATTGCCAGGTCTTTCTCCCATTTTTGTCGTGCTGGGAATTGAACTCGGGACCTCAGAGACTGTAACGCAGTGCTCTACCAACTGAGCTAAATTCCAGCCCCAATAAATACTAGCTGCTACTATTATGAGCCTGCAGTATCCGAGCCTATCAGATCTAGGAAGTGTTTACACATTTCAAGTTATTAAAGCTTAAAATGTCATGAAGACTTTTGGGGCTTGACTGATCAGGAAATTATTGTAAATTATGAATAAGAGTGTCTACATGCATATATTTGTATGTGTATGCATATATTTCCTACCTACACACACACACACACACACACACACACACACACACACACACACACACATATATATATATATATATATATATATATATATATATATATATATTCCTTCCCTTTAAGAGCCTTAAAGCAACCAGTTCTTCTCTCAAAAGCAGAAAATACATCTAGTGTTTAGATTAGGTCTAAGTACTTCATTAAAAGGAAACAGGATAGCTTGGAGAAATGAGCTGACCCAGAAGGGTAGGGCAGGAAAATACAAGGTAAGCCTGGAATAGTCTGTCAGAAGTAAAGAGGAGCTTGAAAAACCCAGACACATCAAAAATCCAGGACATAGCCTGGTGCTATGGTGCATTCCTGTGATCCTAGCAATCTAGAAGGTAAGGCAACAGCATTGCGAGTTTGAGGCCAGAGGCAACCTGTGCAATTTAGTGGGACCCTGTCTCGAAATAAAAAAAATTAAAAAGGGGTGTGAGTACAGCTCAGGGGTAGAGCACTTGCCTAGCATGTATAAGGCTCAACTCCCAGGTACTGCAAAAAGAAAGTAGAGGTAGGGGCACAGCAGTCTGCTTGAAAGATCCCCCTGATCAAAGAAGGGACAATTTGAGCGCCAAGATATTGGATTGTTGCCCATTGAATAAAGTAGAAATCCGCAAGCACATACCAATATCAATTAATAAATGAATGGAAGAGAATGAATGCCCTTTCTTACAATAGAATGCCAGCTCATACATGTAGAAGCAATGACAAATGTAAAAATCACCCTCTAGCAATTAACAAAATGGGAGATGATTCATAGACTGTTCAGTGTTTGACAGCTGTCTCAATCAGGTCTCCATTCTTTCTGATCCTGTGTAGGAGCATGAATTAGATTTATTTGTTGGGCTGCATTATCTCTTTCAATTTGTAATAGCTCTTTGATTGCCCCCTGTTAATCACCTCTCTGATCTTCTGAGCGTTTGAAGCTTTCATTCTCTAGGATGACCCTCAACCTGCGTTTGCCCTGTGCTCCCTGGTGATGAGACTCCAATTATGGGTTCTTGGCAGGAACACACAGAACAGATCTTTGGTTTTCTCAATCCCTCATATCAGGAGGAGCGTTGTGTCCTCTCACGCATTCACTGATGACCTTAGCTTTGTCTAGCGAATCGTGGTGGTTTCTTCCAAATTTCCCCACCTTAAATCCATTACTTTTCCTCTTTGTATTTGCATGGTATTTTGTGGGGAGATATTCCTCTACCTCCCTTCCTAGATGCTTCCCAAGTCCATGCAATGTTTGTGACCCTGCAGGTCTAGAAGGACATCCCAAATCTCCAATGTGTTGAAATGGCAATATGGTGGGTTTCAGCATGGGTACCTGCAATCATTTTGGACTTGAACGTGGTGGCACATTACTTTTTGACTAGATTCCTGGGACAAAAAGATTTCCTCACATGGAGTTCAGTGGCCTCACGCCTGTGAATGACTTTAAACTCATCTGCTAGCCTTCCAGGAGAACCTGAGGCAGCAGAGCTCAAGCTCTGAGGAGGCTTTGTTTCTCTTTGCTCCTGGGACTCTTCCTGTGTTTCACACTGGTTCGATAGCCCTGGGCGACTGTCACTCATGGCTTCCCAGGGACTGGCTCTTGTCCCCAGATTGTTTTGTTTATCCTAATTCCTTGACCTTTCCAATTGAATTGAAGTTGTTTTCTTTCTTAACCTTGCAACAACTCTCAGCTGTCTGAGGAGTACTCACTAGGAAATGTTTGTTTTTCATTAACTCGTTTCTCTCTATTAGTGGAGAGTCAACAGAAAAACAGTAGAGCAAAGGAGAAAAGGATCCCCGTTCAATTAGCCTAATTAGACTTCCCACTTCGGGACTCTGTCCAGCTCCAGTGAACTCACCACAGCAGACCCTGGGAACACCATGATCCTGCCTGTCCATTTTGTTATTTGTCACTGCCTGGTTGGTTCATCTATTCAGTGCTGGTTAAGTCTTAGGATGTGCCAGGTCCTCTCAGATGTATGTATTCTTATTTTTATAAGAACACTTCATGATATGGGTTGTTAACCTCATCTAAAGACCTGGAAATTAAAGTTTGGAGAAGCTAAGCGACTTGTCCAAATTCCCATTCTTGGACAAAAGGTGGAACTAGTTTTTCATTTTGACACCCAACTATTCCCTAGTTGCTGACAGTATTTTGCCTAAATGGATGGGGCTTTGGTCTATGGCCATGTTGGTCTGGAGAGCATAGGCCGGGGGTATTCCTCATGCCTCAGCCTGGCTCACGGTCCGATGTAGGAGCTGAAACATGAGCTAAAAAGGCATTTCTTACTCCCCTCTCCCTTCTTCCCTGTGACTACAATTCCCTTGGGGGACTAGATCAGAAGGAGGAAAATGGAAACAGGGGTGGACTGAGACATCACTATAAACCTTGGTACAGCATGTAAATAAAATTTCCATTTGTATGAAGCTTCTATTCAACCTGAGAATCTGCAGGAGATGAGAAAGGGCTGTGATGTTTTATGGATTGGAAAGAAAGGTAGAGATCCTTAAGCTCCTTTCCCCCTCTTTTAGGTAGATGAGGAAGAATTTGAGACTGGAGAAGGGAAGATAGTCATCTAAATTCCACAGTGGTCAGTACCAGGATATGAATCCAGACCTCCTGATTCCTTGAGCACTGAGTGGTCAAAAGTAAAACTGCTGTGGCGTGGTTGGTCTTGTCAGTAATTCCAGCAACTCAGGATGTTGAGGTAGAAGGATCTCATGTTCAAGACCAGAGCCAGCCTATGTAATTTAGTGAGACTCTGACTAAAACTAAAAAGTATAAAAGGGGTGAAGGATGCAGTTCAGTGGTAGAACACTTGCCCAGCACGTGTGAGACCCTAGGTTCAAGCCCCTAATACAAAAAGTAGAAAAGAGAGAGAGAGAGAGAGATGGAGAGAGAGAGAGAGAGAGAGAGAGAGAGAGAGAGAGAGAAAGAAAAAAAGTCCTGGGCAAATAATGGGTCCAAGATCACCCAGATACTGTGTGACTTTGGGCAGTTCCCTAACCTTGTCATAACTTAGTTTCTTCACTAGTAAAATGGTAGCAACCCTCCTTGAATAATTAACCATAGGGAGATGTGGCTAGCAGCATCAAGTAGCATCTTTAGAGGTATGTGTTTTTTTTTTTTTTGACAGAGTCTCACTATGTAGCCTAGATTGGCAGTGAACTCCTAATCCTCCTGCCTCCACATCCTAAGTGTTAGGTTTGCAGGCATGTACCCAGCCAGAGGTATAATGTTTGTAAGCAAGGAATGGGTATATATAGAGGGGAATGAGGAATAAGGAATGAGGTTCCTTAAAGTGTTAACAATAGAACAAGATTATGATCTAGTAATCCTACTACTATGTATATATACAAAGGAAATGAAATCAGTATGTTGAAGGCGCATCTGCATGCTGTTATTATTGCAACATTGTTCACAATAGCCAAGATGTGGAATTGACCTAGGTGTTTATCAGTGGATTAAAGGATACAAAAATGTAGTATATATATAGAATAAAATACTATTCACCCTTAAAAGGAAGGAAATCCTGCCATTTATTACAACATAGATGAGTCTAGAGTACACTGTGTTACGTGAAATAAGCCAGGCTTAGAAGTACTAGAAAATTTCACTCATATGTGGAATCAAATGGTCGTTCTCAGAGCCTGAGGAGGATATGGAGGAGGGGAGTGGTTGGTTGAAGGACATATAATTACAGCCGCATAGGATGAATATTAAAACTAAAAAAAAAAAAAATCCTGAAAATGAGAAGAGACCTACATAGGACCTGGGACAAACCACATGTTTGAATAGATCTCATTCTACCTAAGTATCAGAAGAGCTGATCCCTGAAAATGATCTACCCTAGGAGCCAGAAAAAAGGTTTCTGGCAAGTACCTGCCATCCTTAATAGAATACAAGATAGCCTAGTTTCTATCAAACAGGAGTGAGAAATCATAAGGAGATAGACTATTGCTTAAGATAAGAAGGCAAGAAGATAGATGGATTAACTAAGGAAAAATGGCAAGGTAACCAAAAGTTTAATGACAGAATTAGAATTGACATGACGTGATGTGGAGGGCCAAAGTGCCATTAAGGCAAAGCCAATCATTATGTAATGAATATGATGAGAACAATGGGGAGTATATGCTGGAGTTAGAGACCCAAGGCCAAAACTAAGAATGAAATACATTTCTGAAGAGCAATAGAATCACTAACTAAACACGTGAACAGACCCACAGATACATACATATGTATTTCTACAAAAGCCCCAGAAATGGAAAGACTTTACTCCATTACCTTGGAGAAAGACACAAAAAGAAACCCAACATGTAGTAATATCACAGTAAAACTTTTTTTTTTTTGGTATAAAGTCAAAGAAGAAAAGCTATATATATCTGATTAAGAATTGGGCAATTAAGCACAAAGAACTACAAAGTTCTCCTGTTTTATACCAAATAGTGAAAAAGAAGTGAGTAAAAAATTAGGTTAAAGGAAAACTATTTGTATCTAAACAAGAATAAACTATCATTTTTCTTTTGTATGTGAAGGTAAAAGAATGTCAGATATCCTAATGCTTAAAAAAAATTCTTAGAGATTTTTTTTTTTTGAAAAAACGTTACTTGAAAACATTCATGAGAACTATGGAACAAAATTAAGGCAAGTACAGGAAACTCGATATAAAAGAACTGTTGATGAACATTAAAATAGTTGAACACGGACTTAATTCAAAATATTTATTGAAATAATGTTAGAAGCCATGTTTACTTAGTGCTTACTATGTGTTAGACACTTTGCTAATTGTTTTACACATTATCTCACATGTTATCCATGTGGGACTGATCCAGGACTTCTTAGGTATACCAGAATCCTAGGATGCTTAAGTCTTTTAAATAAAATGGCATAGTATTTGCATCTAATGTGCACACAGCCTCTCATGTACATTAAACCATCTCTAGATTACTTATAATACCACATACAATGTAAATGCTATGTAAGTAGTGTTACACTGCATAATTTTGGCAATTATGACAAGAAAAAGTCTGTCTATGTTCAGTATAGATGTATTTTTTTCCCATTATTTTTGATCTATGGTTAGTTAAATCCACAGTTATGGAATCCACATATATGGAGAACTGACTCTGTTTATAAAACTAATTGGAGATGTCAATCATCAAATAAAAGATGTGTAATATGAAAATTATAAGGTAATGATGATCCATGCCTAAATCTCCAGATTATAATGCTACAACAAACCAGTGGGTAGATGGAGTGATTAAGAATACTCTAGTCTTAATCTTAATATTGAAAACACAGTGAAATGCACAAGATAAAGTTTTATTTTCTATTTTGATGATTTCAAGTATGTTAGACTGCATACCGAGTAAAAAAATTAAAAATTATAAATTAAGTGACAAATTAGAAAGATTTTTTGGGGGAAAAATGGCAGGAAAAATAGGAAATTATACGTATATTAAGTTCTTTCTAAATCAGTAAGAAAAGCATAAGCAGACACCTGAAAATAAAATAGTATGGATCTGAACAGACAATTCATAGTAGAATATTCATTGAAAATTAACATGAAAAAATGTTAACTTCATAAGTAATTTTAAAAGTGCAATTTGAAACAGCCATAACATACCATATTAAATCCAACACACTGGCAAGAACTCAAAAGAATGATAATCTTTAGCATTAGCTAGGCCTAAGGGAGAGAGTCCTTTAATATACTGCCAGTAGAAGTGTAAATTGGTAAATTGGGGGAACTCTTGGAGCGGAATTTGGCAATGGACATCAAAAGCTTTCTAAATGTGGATTCCTTTGGACTCCAGAACTGCATTTCCAAAGGACATACCCAAAGGTGGCCTCTAAGATTTAACTGCAAGGAGGGGAGAGAAGCCCTTGTACCTGGGGCTTCTTTGATATGGAGGATGCTACCCAAGTCAGAAATACGAAGGGGGCAATAGTGGAGATGAAAGGCAGCCAGGCGAATTGGCCCAGATCTGTAATCCCAGCAGCTAGGGAAGTGGAGACAAGAGGATCGCAAGTTAGAGATCGGAGGCAGTCTGTGTAACTTGGCAAGACCCTGTCTCAAGAAAGTAAACAAACAAATGAAAAAAGGGCTGGGGGTACAGCTCAGTGATACAGCACTTGGCAATCATGCAAGTGCAAGGCCCTGGGTTCAACCTGCAGTACCGCAAAAAGAAAGAGAAAGAAAGAAAGAGAGAGAGAGAGAGAGAGAGAGAGAGAGAGAGAGAGAGAGAGAGAAAGAAAGAAAGAAAAGAAAGAAGGGGAAAAAAGAAAAGGCAGGGACTTCCTCAGTGTTAGATCCTTTGCTGGATCTCAGGGTCCACTGGCTTCTGAGATCCTTTTATACCCAGTAAGCCTGGTCCCTTGGTTACATGTATCCGTCTCTGGTTTATTGCCTGTCAAATTCCCTTAGACTTTTCTACATCTTTGTCTCAACATTTCAGCTCATCGCTATTGTAGTCTTGGCTATTAAGGGAAGGGTAGGGAACTGTGAAGAACCAGTCTAGAAATACAGTGAGGGGTCGAGGGAGGCCGGACAGGCCAGAATTGAAGTCTAGGGACACAGGGGAGCATGGCACTGCTGGCCCTTGGCCCTGGAGGCCTTCTCCATGGCTGTTTGTAGACCTCAACATATTGGCTGGCGTCACCCTACTGCCTTTATGGGAATGGCTCCCACGTGCTTCCTGTGTGTTTACGTCCTAGCTCCTGGGGGCACAGGTCTCCAAAGTACCTGGGATACGCCATCCATTAGCCCAACACTGGGTATGCAAATGTGCAGATTGTTTTCAGCTTTCTTAGCTTATGTCTTCCCATGACTCTCATGGTCGGGATTTCTCCATGTGGGAAGGGGATTTAGATTCTAAGAAGCACCCTACCCATGCAAAACCAATATTCATTGTGTGGCTTATGTTAATAAACACCTGCTTTGGGATGCAGCTTTAGTCTCTCATTGCCCATGAGCCCCTGCCTCCCAGTTTTCCCTGCTCCCCTTCGGGCCCTCCGCTAAGGAGGTAGCCCTTCTAGGCTGCTTCTCAACTGTTGTTCGGAGGAGCCCTCAAGTCAGGTCCAACACATAGGGACCTTATTATGTACAGAAGCTCATGATTACTTGGAAAGGAAATTGGAAAAGAGTCTCAAAGAGTCTCAGAAAAGGACCTAAGAAGTGGATCCATATTTGGTGTACGTTAAGATGGAAGTTGAAGTTGAAGCTCCTTCTACCTGGGTCCTGTAGTCCAAGGCGGTGCACCACGCCACCTCACATGCATGTAGAACTTTGCAGCTTACCAACTGTTGTCACCTGTGTGGCTGGAGAAAATCAAACTGCAATTGTACCAACAGGGACGTGGAGCTGGTAAAGTGGGGGTGCTGCTGGCTGGGTGGGGAATGTGATCACACATGTCAAGTGTAGCCAGTCAATACTTTGAGACTTTTTTCTTTGAGAACCTATTATGTCTTAGCCATGGTGTTCTGAGGGCAGAGACGTAAGAGTAGAGAAACCACAGTTAATGGCGGCCACCTATGAGGACGGAGCTAATTACATAATTTACCTCAACTTAACATAATAAATATGGCAATAGGGATGGTAAAAAGAGCCACAGGAACACCCAACATCAGGTGTGAGTGAAAGGCCTGCATGTCTGGCCAGTGTTTATTAAATTGCCTTGTCCTGCACAGGGACATAAGAATGAGTGATGGCAGGGTGTCCCTCTTGACATCTCCGTAATGAGAACTGAAGTCTGTCACATCCAATCTATTAGGGAACCCTTGGTAACTGGTTGTTCCTCTGCCCCCATTCCCCTAGGACTCTGTTATATCTTATAAGTTATTATTGCTTCTTTTACTGAATAGCATTTATGGAATAAGGAGGTATTCTCACAGGTCATATCCCAATGAAGTGTTTCTAGTGGGTAAAAGAAATTGTCAAAGGGGCATGGGTGACATTTCTGGGGATTTTATGTTTACGAGAGAAAGAGGTAAAAAGCCACAGATGGCTAATCCAGGAGGCAAGGCTACCTTGGCCCCCTCTAGGGAAGGGTCTTTGTCAGCACTGAGCTGATGACATGAACCTTACCTTTGCTGTGAACTCTCACACTGGCTCAGTCTGTCACATTTCTCTTTTGTGATTACAAAGGGCCTCTAGGGATTCCATGTCAAGACATTTACTTTCCAGCACAGTCAAGAGATGAAGCATGCATCCAGACGCGGAGTGATTTTACAAGAACACTTTTGACTAGAGGGTTAACTCGGGGCTTTATATTCATGAGGCCAAGGTTGCTGGCTCAGCCCCAGGACGGCCTGCTCAATGCCCAGGGCCCTGGGCTACAGGCCCGGAAGCCCCCCAGCCCTGCTGTCTCTCCAGTGAGTGGTCCTGGCCCTTGGAGGGCCACAGCAGGGTGCAGTGCGCCAGCATTGTCCCAGTTCTCATAACTGGAGAAGCATCTGATGACAGTAGCTCAGGAATGGGGCATCCTGCTCAGGAACAACACAGAGAAGGTCATTTGGAACGTTGTTGCTCTTACAGATAGGAAAGCACGCGTTCCCCGATAGGTGTTGTTGTTGTTAGGTACGGTCGAGTCGTGTCCGACACATAGCGACCCTCATAGGGTTTTCAATGGCAGATTGTTTCCGGATTGCCTTGGGAGTGGATCGCCAGGTCCTTCTCCCATATTTTCCGATAGAGTGTGAGCCAAATAATAGTGAACTTCAAAATATCTGAAGTTGTATCCGAATCGTATGCTGATCAGACTTCAGAAATTCTTGGGTGGTTCTACAAGTAAAATGGTAAAAAATATGTGAGGGACTGAATGTACACATTCCACCCAAATTCACACATGAAATCCTAAACCCAAAGGGGTGGCATTAGAAAGTGGGGCCTCTGGGGGTCATGAGTGTGGAGCCTCCATGGAAGAGATGAATGCCTTCATAAAGAGATACACAAGAGCTCCCTCCTCACTTCTGGTTTGTGAAGACACAGCAGGAAGACCGATGCCCAGCGCCAGAACGCAGACCCTCACCACACACCAAACCTGCTGACATCTTGATCTTGGATGACAGAACTGTGAGAAAAGAACGTGTGTTGTTTGTTAGCCACTGTGTGGCATTTTTGTTATAGTAGCCAGAATGACGTCAGACAAAATGTAAATTACAAAATGTCTTCCTTTTCCAATTTTATCTTTTGAGTTGCCATGGCAGGGAAAGCAAATCCTTGTCTACATTTCCTCAGTAGCTTCTTTCTGCAACTTACTGGGAATGGAATCCAGAGGAGACTCAGACTCTACCTGCCTTCTTAGGCTCTCCTCTTAGAGAGTGGGGGCTTTTTACCCCTGAAACCTGGGCCACTCAGACTTGTATGCCACTGACCCTGTGCTCTCAAAGGGGCACACAGTAAACAGTTGCATTTCTGCCTTGGACTTTTTAAAAAGAAGAGTGAGCAAACCAGAATGTTCTCTGTGGTTATTCTTCTGGTTTCGGAAACAGCCAACTTCTGCAGCTATCTCACACTATCACCCACTATCACACTATCACACACTATTTCACTTGTTATCCATGTGGGACTGATCCAGGACTCCTCAGGTATACCAAAATCCTAGGATGCTTAAGTCCCTTAAATAAAATGGCATAGTATTTGCATGTAATGTACACATTGCCTCTCATGTACATGTCTTCATGGCCGCCAGAGGAAAGCCTCATGCTGTTCATGGCGCCCAGCCTGAGTCACCTTCCAACTTTTTTTTTCTTTAAGGAAACAAAAGGAACAAATTATAGTGGGAAAATACATATAATCAAAAAGAAAATATAAGCCACAGAGAATATCATTGTGATGTTATTTCTCAAGTTTTTTCAAGTTGTTTCTCAAGTTTTTCCTCTGTGTTTCTACACACACATCAAATATATTTCCAGGCAGTTTGGTATGGACACATTTCCTTCCTTTCAGTTGCAGCTACCAACGAGCATTGGCTGGGCAGAGCCACACCTTGCCTAATGATTCCTTTTGCCTGGTGACAGGTCCCAATGTTCCTCACCCCACTTCTCCAGCTCATTTCGTCCCCATGCCTTGTGACTCTGGGCCTGAAGGTATTGGCTGGGTGCTGTCCACTTTCTGTCCACCCAGAACATTCTTTGTGACACAGTCCCATTCCTCAGATGTTGTGCCTGAAAGTCCCACTTTGCCATTTTCAAGTAGCTACATTCGCTTGGTGGACAAGTCAAAGATCATCTCTTACAGAGTTGCTTGGCTTAACCTTCCACAAAGAAACAGGAAAATAGATAAAACTCATGTGTAGTAAATTTTTCTGTTGGGAATTTGAGAGAGCTAAGTACACCAAAAGCCAATAGACACTGTTTATGTGCAAACTTTATCTGAAAAGATAGTGTGGAGATGAGGTTTAGGGAGCACCTTTGTTGTTGTTGTTGTCAGGTGCCCTCGAGTTGTGTCCAACTCATAGCAACCCTTATAGGGTTTTCAATGGCTGACTGTTTCGGGATTGCCTCGGGAGTAGGTTGCCATGTCCTTCTCCCGTTTTTGTGGTGCTGGGAATTGAACTCGGGACCTCAGAGACTGCAGAGCAGTGCTCTACCAACTGAGCTACATCCCAGCCCTAGAGAGCACCTGGGCAAACATAATTGTGCCTGAATCTGTATGGCATGGTGACTCTACAGGAAAGGCCAGCTGAAGGTCCTTTAAGAAAGTCTTCCATCCCTGACCTGGGCCTCTGTGAATGGTTGTTCCGACCGCATGTGGCCTCCTTTCTGAAGCTGCACTTGAGCTGGAGAACTCGGAAGCAAGAGCACAGAGCAGACACCAGGTGTTGGCTTTTCATCCTCTCATCCCTTCCTCCTGACTGCTTCCTACCTCTACCTCCTGTTCTCCATCTCCAAAGCAGAGAAGGGAAAACGTGTGCCATTTCTCTGCAAGCACATGACAATCCACTCCCAAAGCAATCCTGAGACAATCAGCCATTGAAAACCCTTTGAGGGTCACTACGAGTTGGACCTGACTCAACAGCACCTAACAACAAGTGGGGAAAAACCCATGTGAAAGAGCTCTTGCAACACTGGAGTATGTTGTCCAATGCACCGCTGTTCCTCTCCATGTGGTGGTCCATCCACGCTGCTCTGACAGAAAACGGTAGACAGCATGGCTTATCAACAACAGGAATTTATTTCTCACAGTTGCAGGGGCTGCACGTTCAAGATCAGAGTGTCAGCAGATGTGGTGTGTGGTGAGTCATAGGTGGACGTCTTCTCACTGTGTCCTTATAAGGCATGGGAGGCCAGGCAGCTTTCTGAGATCTCCTGCAAGGGCACTAATCCCATTCAAGGCTGGGGTTTAGCTCAGTTGGTAGAGTTTTGTGCTTCATTCTCTGAGGACCCAGGTTCGATCCCCAGTGCCACAAAAATGGGAGACAGACTTGGCAATCCACTCCTGAAGCAATCCCGAAACAATCAGCTCTTGAAAACCCTATGAGGGTCGCTACAAGTTGGATCCGACTTGATGGCACCTAACAGGAACAACAACAATGGTTGGCACAATGAGTTAACATAAAGCCTGTTTGGGGGCTGGGGTTTAGCTCAGTTGGTAGAGCACCGCTCTGGACTCTCTGAGGACCCGAGTTCGATCCTCATCACTTCGAAAATGGAGGAAAGATGTGGCAATCCACTCCCAAAACAGTCCTGAAACAGTCAGCCATTGAAAACCCTATGAGGGACTCCATGAGTCGGACAGGACTCAGTGGCACCTAACAACAACAGTCCTGTTCATGAAGTCACTACCCTCACGACATACCCACCTCACTTCTTCCAATACCATCATCTTTGGAGCTGGGATTTCAAAACATGAATTTAAGGGGATGCAATCATCAGGACTGTAGCAATATAATAATAGGAACATCACCCACATCTTAAACTTAGACGAATCCCAGCACAGCTGTTGGGAAAAACAGGTGACTCTGGTCCTGCGTGTGCTTTCAGTGGGTGGTCTGTTAACAGAGTCTGTGCCATCCCCAGAAAGGCCCTGAACACCTTTGATGGGGAATTTCTGCTTTCTTACCCCCCAATATTCAAATGAACTTTCTTCCAAGCTGTTTCTTGGGTGCTTTGAATCACGTGGCAGCCCAACCTGGGTCAAGCCTCCACCAGCCCTTTATGTAATCTGCTTAAACTGAGTGTATCTGACCTGTCCCCAGAGGATTTGATTTCCAGATCAATCAGAATCAGGCTGAAGCCTTGATGTGCTGTGTTGGGCTGTCTGTGGAACAGAGCTGCCTGTGGCAGGCAGGTCTCCTTGGAGCCTTCCCTCCTACCTAGGGGCCTCTTGGTTGCTAGGATTTGCTGGTTTCCCAACCAAGTCAGAAAGATGCTTTTGTTGGCCAACATGGCAACCCTGGGGCTTCCTGCTTGTTGTTGTTGTTGTTAGGTGCCATTGAGTCAGTATCCGACTCATAGCGACCCTCATACGGTTTTCAATGGCTGACTGTTTCGGGATTGCCTTGGGAGTGGGTTGCCAGGTCCATCTCCCTTTTGCCGTGACTGGGAATTGAACTCAGGACCTCAGAGACTGCAGCACCGCACTCTATCAACTGAGCTAAATCCCAGCCCTCTCCTGCTACTAGCAATATAATTTTAAAATTGCCATAACTTTCCTTGCTTTATTTCATTTTAAAAGAAATACATATATTATGGAAAATACAAGGTAAAATGAACCTAGTGTCCAGAAATATTCTCAATTAGTACCTTAGTGTATAATCTTTGGGAGGAAAGCAATCATACTGAAACTGAACTTATGCTAGACATATATTATGTAGTTGTTGTTCTTAGGTGCTCTCGAGTCGTGTCCAATTCATAGTGACCCTTATAGGGTTTTCAATGGCAGATTGTTTCGGGATTGCCTTGGGAATGGGTTGCCACGTCCTTCTCCCATTTTTGAAGTGCTGGGAATCGAACTTGGGACCTCAGAGACTGCAGAGCGGCGCTCTACCAACTGAGTTAAATCCCAGCCTCACTGTGTAGTTAGTCACTTTAAAAATATTTCCATGTCACTATGCATCCATCTTGGGGCTGGGGTTTAGCTCAGTTGGTAGAGCACTGCTCCATAATCCCTGAGGATTCAAACCCCAGTACCATAAAGACAGGAGAAGTACATGACAGTCCACTCCCAAAGCAATCCTGAAACAATCACCCATTGAAAACTCTTTGAGGGTCACTCTGATTTGGACTTGACTCAATAGCACCTAACAACAACAATATATCCATCGATTATACCATCCTTAACAGCCAAATATTATTTCATAGCATTGGCTAGGTAAAACATGCTGTATTCTGGAAATATTGGTTGTTTCCCTGTGATAAATAAGGCATTATTTTAAAATATGTTTAAAACTATTTTGGGTCCAGGTGCCATGGTGCACACGTGTAATCCCAGTGATATGGGAGGCTGAGGCAGAAGGATCTTGAATTTGAGGTCAGAGGCAGCCTGTGCAATTTAGAGAGACCTTGTCTCAAAACAAAGAAAGTGGGCTGGGGTGCAGCTCAGTGGCGAAGCACATGACTAACATGTGTGAGGCCCTGGATTCGATCCCAGAACTTACTAAGGAAAAATTTGAAAACAGCTTCCTGCACACCACTCTGATTATTTACGTAGGCATCAATACCTAGGATTGGGGTCACCAGGTCACTGCATAGACTTTAGGAAACCCGTAACTAGATTGACATTCCCAATAGACTCAATTCATCTGAATTCAGATGGTAGTGTGGAGAGCACTGCTGCAAGAGCAGAGAGGGAGGACCGTCAGTTTCTGAGTGGTCACAGAACCTCCTGGTGGGCTCAGAGTCAAGGGAAGAGGGAGAGGGCGGTGTCTTGAGAAGAAAAGCTACAGTGTGTCACCACTGGAAGCCAGCGTCAGCTTTTACCCCCAAGAGTTCTCTCTGTATCAGTCTTCAGTAGATACTGGCATGAGCCGTATCATTTTGTTAACATTACTTAGAATATTTAGTTTTCTTTATCTTCATGGATATTTTGGCGAGAAAGGAGATCCTGAATCACAGCCTGCTAACCAGAATTCTTTGGGGACTTGTGTCAGGGTGCCATGTATATAGCTGGCAAATATTGTTGGCACCACTGTGACACAATTTTTTTTTCTTTTTTTTTTGTGGTACTGGGGGTTGAACCCAGGGCCTCATGCTTGCATGCTCTGCAAGTGCTGGACCACTGAGCTGCAATCCCAGCTCCCCCCAACCCCTTGTTTCCTTTAGTTTTTGAGACAGGTTTTGCTAAATTACGCAGACTGCCTCTGGTCTTGAACTTGCGATCCTCCTGCCTCTGCCTCCTGAGTCACTGGGATTACAGGCACGCGCCACCACACCCACCTGTTTTTATACTTCTTTTGTTAGGTTCATTCTAGTTGAAACTCTGTGGCCATTAAACACTAACTGCTGGTTCCCCATCTTATCCCCATCCTATCTTATCCCCATCCTTCACCATCCTATCTCATGTCTCTAGGAATTTTACTGGCCTGGGTTCCAAGAGTCATACAATATTTGTCCTTTGCATAAGTGAAACCCTTAGTGGAGGAGTTTAAAGCCCCCAAAGATATTGAAGAAATATCTTAGGGAGACATTGATCCTTTTCTCTCAAATATTTTTCCTCTCCCACGACTTCTTTTTGATGCAAACCAGCCTTGTAATTGTAGCAATCAGGTTCCTATTTTCTTCTCCCATCTGGAGGCCAGGAACTGGCTGTCTTCACAGCCCTTCCTCTGGGGCTGGCCATCAGAAATGAGATTGTTCTATTCTTGGTGGGAACACGAGGTGAGTGCTCAAACATCACTTTGAGACTTAGCCTTCACGATAAAATGCAATGTAAAAAAAGAAAAATAAAAGTCCAGCTTGGAGTTACCAGCACTCGAGACAGGAGAGCCATATGCAATTCTATCACTGGAGTGCCAGACATGAGCGTCTTACGTCTCTGGATCTTCCTGAGGCTAAACACCAAGGCTGAAATGACTGTGTAGCAGGGACCAGCAGAAGGGGTTGGGATTCCTGGCTGGCCTTATCGTCCCTTGACATCTTCCCAAACCTCCCGCGTGAACAAGAATACATTTTTTATTGTTCAGTCTGAGGGACCTCAGACTGACCGGCTGTTTTTGGAAATTTTGACATCCCAGTCAGGAGGAGAGAAAGGAGGTCAAACGCTGGGAGGAGATCCTAATCTCTGAGATCGCTGACGCTCAAACTTGAGGTTGTAACATCACCTGGACCCTTTTTAAGACACCAGTGGCCAAATTTCTGATTCCATAGCTCTGGGGTAAGATTGAAAAAAATGGCATTTTTTTCTTTCTGAGACAAGCTGCTCTATGTAGCCCAGGCTGGCCTCAAACTTGAGATCCTCCTGCCTCAGCCTCCTGAGTGCTGGGGTCACAGTTATGCACCCCCACGCTTGGCTTATAATGGACGTTTCTATCAAGTTCTCAGGGGATATTGATGCTCACTTTGAAAATCACTACCTTAGTCAGAGATGGCAAGAATGAAGATAGATGCACAGGATTTCTCAATAAGCCACTCTGGAATGCACATTCCTCTGCCTAGAACCTTCTTTCCACATGTCTCAGCCAGATACGCCGCAGGGATTCCAAGGCCATTTTAAGACATCTTGGCTGATTTTCTGGCTTCCTGAGTAGAGATCACCTCTCCCTTAAAAACGCCATATCTACACCTCATGTCTCCATCCCTCCCGCTTTCTGGAGGAAGCCACCAACCATCTTCTCTGGACTTTGGTGGGTGAAAGGGGATTTGTCGCCATTTTGTCACTTTGCTAGACCTGAGGAAGTCTCGGAAGACCCACTGATTGCTTGATCCCTAAGGGTTTGGAGACGCTGCTCTGCTGGGCTCATAGTCATTCATTACACGGCAGCAGACTGACTAACTGTCACCTCAGCAAGCCAAGGTTTTACCTTGTGCTTCACAGATTGGGCAGTTAGAGGGGAAAGGCTTCATTCTTAACTGCAGATAGTTTAAATTGCTGGGTGAAGGAGCTCTGGTCTGGCTGAGGACTGGTAAGGGATTTTGGCCCCACGGCAGGGGGCAGGGGAGAATCACTTCATTTTGTGTGGCTGCCATTTGTCCCTCAGCATCCTGGTGGAGGAACAGCCAGCTTGCCCAGAGGACACTGCATGGGACCAGGGCCCTCCATGTGTCCTTCTCTTTCACGTTCCAGACACCTTGTCAACCACAGAGAGCATTTATGACAATTTTCTGAGTTAAGTCCGATAAGTGACCAAACCACGCTGAAGTGGGTCTGAGACATGAGAGGCCATGTCTTCTTCCTCCCCAGAAGCCCAGAGCCTCCTTTCCCCAGGCCTGTCCTCTTGAGCCTGACACATCTTATGTCTACCTGTGCAGGAGGCCAACTGACCGGCCCAGTGCCCTGGAGGTGGGAAGAGGGCTGTGCTCCTATAAAACTGCAACACAGCCTGTCCTGTGCATGACTGGGTCCAGGGAACCAGGCGTGTTGTCTTCGTTTCTTTGCAAAAGACCCAGAAAAGACATGCCATTCCATTTAACTAGGGGAGAAGTGAAAGTAGAGTCTTTGGGGGTCTCATGGAAGTGGGCTCCATCTGCAGCTCCAGTTGGCTCTCCTGCTGGCCTTGTGCAGAAAACTGATTTCAGTCTTATAGGCTTATTCCTAGAAAGGGAAGAACTCTTATTTTTATTTATTTATTTATTTATTTATTTATTTTATTTTGCCAGATTGGATCCCAGACTCTTCTTCCAAGGACTGATTTAGCCCACAGCTGGTGGTAATTTCTCATGCCTGCCTCAGGATTCCTGTGACAATGTTTTTTTTGTGTGTGTGTGGTACTGGGGGTTGAACCCCCGGCCTTGGCGCTTGCATGCTCTGCAAGTGCTGTACCACTGAGCTGCACCCCCAGCCTGTTTTTTCACTTTTTTTGAGACAGGGTCTTGCTAAATTATGCAGTGTCTGGTCACAAACTTGAGATCCTCCTGCCTCTGCCTCCCGAGTCGCTGGGATGACAGCCATGTGCCACTGCACCCGGCCTATTCCTGTGACATTTTATCTGTAACCCTCTGAACACATCTCTGCCTCCTCAACGCTTTCTCTTTTGTCTCTTGGTTCCAGGTCTGAGGAACCAGGTTGCAGGCGCATGTGTAACACACAATCTGAGAAGCTGCTTTGGCACATCCCTTGTAAACCGCTCAGCCATTAGCTTCTGCTGACTTGTCTGGTGCCTTCACTAACGTGTGCACGTGTAAGCACTTTATCACTTACAATTCCTCTTCATGTACATCAATGTGCTTGATGTTTGCAAGCAGTTTATGAGTGCAGTAGGGTGAGTATCGCGATCCCCGTTCCACTAATGAAAACCTGCAATCCAGGCTGTCCAACGTCAAATGGTTCTGAGGCAAGATAGAAGGACAGGGGAAGTTAAGGGGACAGGGAAAGGGAACGGAGCCCCTCCACCCGGGACCCAGTTTACATTCCTCACTAGCTGAGAGTCAAGAATTTCAACACCAACGACAAAATCAGCTGCTATAAACATTGCCAGCAGAGACAACAGACACTCCCTCCTCTAAAAGACATTTGGAATAACAGTGTCTCAACAGCTAGTGAGGCCAGGCACGGGGGCATAATGCCTGGAATCCTGACAACTGAAGAGGCCGAGGCAGGAGGAATGTGAGGTGGAGGCCAGAGGCAGCCTGTGCACCTTGGGAAGACCTGGTCTCAAAAAATAGAAAAATATGCCAGGCGCGGTGGTGCATGCCTATAATCCTAGTGGCTTGGGAGGTGGAGGCAGGAGGATTGCAGGTTCGAGGCCAGAGGCAGTCTGTGTCACTTAGCGAGACCCTGTCTCAAAAAGTAAAAAAAAAATGGGCTGGTGGTGCAGCTCAGTGGCCCAGCACTTGCAAAGCATGTAGGCTCGAGGCCCTGGGTTCAACCCCCAGTACCACAAAAAAAAAAAAAAAAAAAAAAGTTAAAAAAATGGGCTGGGGGTGCAGCTGGGGCTGGGGGTCCAGCACTTGTAGAGCATGCAAGCACGAGGCCCTGGGTTCAACCCCCAATACTGGAAAAAAAAATAGAAAAATACATTAAGATAAAAAATAAAAACAAATAAATTTAAAAGGGGATAGGAGTGCAGCTCAGTGGCCGAGCACTTGCCTAGCATGCACAAGGCCTCAGGTTCAATCCCTCAGTTCTGAAACAAAACAAAACAAAACAACCCAGCTAATAAAACATGCCTAAGACCAAAAGTATGAGAAAGTTTAACCTTATAAGCACTCTTCTTTCATCCCTCAACCTGAACAACATACCCCATAAGTCAACTTACAGTTTCATTTACAAAAGGAAATTCTTTAAGATGAAAGAAATAGGTAAACCGCCTCATTTTAAAATTTACTTTCTGAACCTCACTTAATCTTTGAACATGGTTGTAAAATATATCCTTTGAGCAATGTAACTTCAAAAGCCACAAAATCTTATATATATATATATATATACATATATATATAACACTATATATATATAACACTATATATATATATATATGTATATATATATATATATATTTAAGAAACTTAACAGGTGTGATTCTTGAGAAGTCCTCACTCACCCGTTGTTGTTGTTGTTGTTAGGTGCCGACGAGTCGGTATCCAACTCATAGCGACCCTCATAGGGTTTTCAATGGCTGTCACTCACCCGTGGGTGTGCATTAACTTCTCTTTACTTAATAAACCCCAACTTTGCTTCATACCAACTTGTCTGGAATTCATTCATTCAGTGTAAGTCAAGATCCTAATTTTCCCTGAGAAGAGGCCTCTGCTAAGAATCCTTCAGGCTATACCTGGCAACATACAGCTCGCTGCTGGTGACTGCTACAAAGTGGTAAAGACAGGTTCTGAGGCCAGAACCTGGATAGTTTATTTTCCCTTTTGTCCCAGCGCTCTCTCTTCACTTTATTTTACAGCTCCATTCACTCTCTGTCCGCTCTTTGTCTCCGGTTTCTTCTCCACTTACTTGATTTCTATTGAACCTCTGTCAAAGTTGATGGCTTATTTGCTTTCCCTGGTTCCAGCCCCTGTGCTTTGGGGAAGCATCTCCTGCTCCTCTGAAGGCAGGGAAACAGTGCTTCCTACGCTTCACTATCTACAGGCTACCTGGGGATCTGGTTAGGGCGTAGGCTCTGATTCGGGAGGTGTGGGTTGTGGCTGAGGTTCTGCGTTTCTAGCTGCACCCCAGCGATTCTCTGGTCTTCACACTTCGAGCAGCTGGGAGGTAGGATGCTTTAGTGCTTCAATTTATACATTTTCCCTGAAGATATTGCAGGGCTTTTGAGGATTAAACCAAATGTTGTTTGTCTTTATGTTCCTGGGTGTAAAGATTAGCGGATGGGAGAGAAACAAAAAAGGAAAAAGAGAAAAATGAAGGGAAAGCACCTTTTCCATCGACATCTACTGCTTTGATTTTTAAATTATTTTTGTTTGTTTGTTTGAGACAGCATCTCACTATATACCTCAGACTGGCCTTGAACTCGGGATCGTCCTGCCTTAGCCTCTGGAGTGTGGGGATTATAAGTGTGTTCTACCACACCTGGCTTTGGCACCCACCTTTTGGAGCAGAGAAGTTAGAAAGTAAGTTGATTGCTGCCAGTATGTTGAGCCTTGCTCTTATCTCAATGTGCCATGAAAGTAATTAAATTAAAGCCACCAAAACCAATGACAAATAAACAACCCCAGAGCTCGTTTATAATTTTTAAAGTCCAGAGGTAAATTTGGGGGGAATTGGTAACTCCTGAAGCTCTGACTTCTATCTGATCTGTAGTTTCTCAGTTTACAAGTGGTGTGTGTGTGTGTGTGTGTGTACATTATTTAATATGGAGAAAATGTCAGGTTTAGGGCCTTTCAACATCAGTGGAATCCCTTTGAGAAGCTGCACCAGTGCTCAGGAATCTAATTGTGTGGCTCTGGTGTCTGCTTAACATGTTGTTGTTGTTGTTGTTGTTGTTATTGTTGTTGTTGTTGTTGTTGTTAGGTGCCATCAAGTTGGGTCCTACTCATTGCAACCCTACGTACAACAGATGGAACACTATGTGACACTGTGCCATGCACACCATTTTTAAACCCAAGTGCTTACTTTGCCAGGTAAAACTACCTATGATCTTGTGAAATGCGTTATGGCCATTTGGAAGAAACTACTGAGCTCATCAGTCTGGAGTCACAGCACCCTGGCATCCAATCCCACTTGATCTCAGAAGCTAAGTAGAGTCAGCCTGGTTACTCCTTGGATGGGACCTATTACCTATTACCTATTACCTAGCGCCTGCAGCTGTAGCCCTGTGGCATCCGATCCTGTCAGATCTCGGAAGCTAAGCAGGGTCGGGCCTGGTTAGTACCTGGATGGGAGACCGCCTGAGAACACCAGAAGCTGTAGGCTTGGGAGAAGGACCTGGCAACCCCCTCCCAAAAAATCAATCTGCCATTGAAAACCCTATGAACGGCAGAGAGGCACTGACAATAGTGTTTCCCCTGTTGTACAGAGTGTCGCTATGAGTCGGATACCAACTCGACGGCACCTAACAACAACAACATTACCTAGCAATACACTCCCAAAACAATCTGCCATTGAAAACCCTATGAATAGCAGAGAAACACTGACAATAGTGCTGGGCATGGTACAGTGTTGGAGAGAGTGTTTTGTTCTGTTGCACATAGGGTTGCTATGAGTTGGACCTGACTGAACAGCACCTAACAACAATAATAACAACAACTGATATCATCATCAGAAAGGGGAGAAAGACAAAGGTAGAGCGCTGCTCCACACTCTCTGAAGCCCTGGGTTTGATCCCCTGCACCACAAAAATGGGAGAAAGATGTGGCAATCCACTTCCAAAGCAATCCAGAGAAACAATCAGCCATTGAAAACCCCATGGATAGCAGAGAAGAAATGACATCGTACTGGGCTTGGCACAGTGTCAGGGAGTGTTTCATTCTGTCATCCATAGGGTCACTGTGAGTCAGACTGGACTCCATGACACCTAACAACAACAACTAATATTGTCAGAAAGAAAGAGAATGACAATAATGCACAAAACATTTTACAACCTTCTCCACATGGAGCAAAGTGTGCAGTACTGACTTGGGCAGCTGAGACCCTGTCACTGCTTCAGCATCCTTAAAGACCTACCGAGAGAGCTTCTCTCTCTGTGGAAGAGAAAAAGATTACTGAGCATTCTAACCCAGGTCTTCTTAATTGTCCCTCAGCAATGTTTTAAAGGGTTCTTTCTCTCTTTCTTACTCTCTCTCTCTTTCCTTCCTTCTTTCTTTCTTTCTTCTTTCTTTTCTCTTTCTTTTTTCTTTTTCTTTTCTTTCTTTTTTTTCTTTCTCTTTCTCTCCCTCCCTTCCTCCCCCCTCCCTCCTTCCCTCTCTCTCTCTCTCTCTCTCTCTCTCTCTCTTTCTTTCTTTCTTTCTGTAGTACTGGGAGGTTGAACCCAGGGCCTTGCACATACTTTGTAAGCCCTCTACCACTGAGCTGCACCCATAGCCCTTTTTCTTCTTTTGATCTTGAGACAGAGTCTTGCTAAATTGCACAAGCTGTTTCTGGGATTACAGGCATATACCACCTCATTTGGATAATGTTTTGTAGTTTTTAATATACAGATCATGTGAATATTTTTTAAGCTTACTCCAACTGTTTCACATTCCTATACTATTATAAATGGCATTGCTTTTTATTTTCATTTCAAATTTGACTGTTTTTAATGTAGTCTTTTTAGACTACCATATTTTAATGTATTTATATATACATTATCCATATTGTTTTGCTTCCTTATAAATTATCTTGTTCCAGGAAGGTTTTAAGAAAGCTTGTAAAAACATAAAGGAAAAAAATTTAAAAACATAAAAGCAAAAAATTAGAAAAGGAAGAGATGGGAAAGATAAAGGAAAGGGACATCCAATAGAAGCAGGCATGAAGCCAATATATATATATACACATTATACAGTGCTTGGGGGCTGGGATTTAGTTCAGTTGGTTAAGTGTTGCCCTGTAGTCTCTTGAGATCCTGGGTGCCATTCCCAGCACCCCAAAAACTGGGAGAAGAATGTGGCAATCCATTCTCAAGGCAATCCTCAAACAATCAGCCATTGAAAACCCTATGAAGGTCACTATGAGTTGGACATGACTCGATAGCACCTAACAATGACAACAACATACAGTCTTTGTCATCTGATTTTTGAATGTCAGTATAAAAACGTGACATATTACATAATTCAGAGCACCGTTCAGTGACAAATAAGCCAACCACTCCAGAAAATTACACCTATTTCTTACACTTTTCTCTAACAGGTCCTCAGAAACAAGGAAATACTATGTAACAGAAAGTAATGTATAAGATATTCAATGATGTCTTTCTAGAAGTTATGCTGTGTTTTTGATGTACTATCTTACATCACTTAAAATGTAGAATAACAGCGCTAAGAAATGGTCTCCAAGGCAGTCACACTTGATTGCTGTTTCGTGAGAGACCCTGAGCCAGAACCACAATCTAAGTCGGTCTTAGATTCCTTGTCCTGGAAAGCATGATGAGATAATGCTTGCTGTTTCAAATTGCTAAATTTGGCTAACTTAGTTTGCAGCAATAGATAACTAATACCGACTTTGGTCCCAAACAACCATTTATTAAAATAACCTGTATGTCGTGCTAATTTTGTGCCAGACATTTCCAAAGTGCTATGTCAATATTATCCTATTTAATTCTCTTGTAACACTGTAAGGAAGGGACCATTATTGGACCATTATTGCAAGTGAGGAAACTGTACACGCAGGCCAAATCAAGCCCAAAGAATCTGATTCCAAACTTTGGGCTTTTATAATCCTGTTCTTCTGCCTCCTTCTGCATCTTTCCCAGGTGGATCATGCCATGGGTCCTTTGTTGTTGTTGTTGTTAGATGCCGTCAAGTCGTGTCCAACTCATAGTGACCCTCATAGGGTTTTCAATGGCAGATTCTATTTGGGATTGCCTTGGGAGTGGGTTGCCACATCCTTCTCCCATTTTTGTGGTGCTGGGAATCAAACTCCGGACCTCAGAGACTGCAGAGTGGCGCTCTACCAACTGAGTTAAATCCCACCCCCTATGGGTCCTTTATGACATGCTTTCTCATTTGGGATGATGTTGACACCAACAGGGTTAAAATTAATTTGTGCAAGGTATGGGGAAGAAAATCTTAGATGGTACAGTAGTTTATAGTCTCTGGTTCAACCCTACCTGACACAATTTTATTCCTTACTATTTAATTTCTTCTCTTAGGGAAGATTTAAATGAATTTTTCTTCTTAAGGGAACAACAATGAAAAAAGTTAAACAGTTCTTTATGACAAAGACCATCGTAGGCTTCATTATGTTCAATCATTTTTGAGCAAAAGGACGTTTCTAATGAAGAACGTGTGCTTAGTTAACCTTGTTGGGGTGATAGGTTCTGGTCTATGTGGTTCATATCTTTACTTTGAAAATGGTACTGACAGAAATAAATAAATGACAGGCTAAAGGGAAGCTCTGGGTTCTATTGGAACCCAAGTCCCCTGTAAAAACTGGAGGCAGAGGACTCTGTGAGCAATGTTGTTAAGGATGAGGGCTTGGAGTTGGCCACCATTGATACCACCTGTCAATAATTGGAAAGTGTTAGCTTACAATCTTCAATTCCAAGTCAAGTGACTTTGTTTTGCCTGAGCAAGGTATCTTACCACACTTGATAGTCTGTGCCTTTCTAAAGTACATATTTATTGCAGACAGGTAGAACTCAAAATGAAATGAGCTTATGGGCTTCAGGAATTACAGCAGGTATTTGTTGTTGTTGTTGGGTGCCATAGAGTCAGCATCCAATTCATAGTGACCTATGTACAACAGTTGAAACACTATTGTCAGTGCTTCTCTGCTATTCATAGAGTTTTCAATGGCTGGTTGTTTCCTGGGAATGGGTTGCCAGGTCCTTCTCCTAACCCTACATCACCTGGTGTCCCCAAGCACTCTCCCATCCAAGTACTACCCAGGCCCGAACCTGTCGGGAATTATCCAAACCTCATCTTTCCCCACTCCCACCCCGATTTGTAATCAAGGACCTCCCCTTGATTGGCCAGGGAATGGCGTCTGATTTCACTCTTTATTTGAATGTCACTCCTAAATGGGTTGCACCTAGCCCCTGGCACCCCCACCTGATTGCCACCTTGAGGCAGTTAAGGCAGTTAGTTACCCAAGGGCTATATAAACAGAGGTGCTGGAAGTGGTTGGTGATGATGGGGCTGCTGATGGTGATGCTGCTGGCTGCTAGCTTCCTGCTAGTTTCCTGCTGGGAGCTCTCCCTCCATCTGACCACCAAGGAAGAAAGAATCTCTCTGGATTCAACCAGCAACACGGAAGCATCTCTCCTCACGACCACCGAGACCAGAACAACTAGATGGTGCTCTTAAGGACTACAGTCAAGGTGAGGACAGTCCCTTTGCCCAGTGCCTAGGGACAAAAGCTGAGGACAGTCTCCAGTCTGGCACCGGAGGCAGAAGAGCCACAGATGCCCCCAAGGCGGCAGAAACACTAGGTCTATAACAGTTGTTTGGGTTTCTCTCTGCCCTTGTTAGGGCAGAGAAAGAGAGACAATAAAGAGCTGCTTTCAGTCCCTGAAAAGCAAAAGCGCCGAGGCCTTTCCTTTCTCCTACCTCACTGGGCATTCCCAAGGGCCACAGGATTCCATGCCCCTCACCCAAGGGTCCCGAGTGGCTTGTGTTTAGATATCTGTGTGTGCAGCAACACTACCCATCTGAACATCTGGGCCAGACCGTGAGGTGTGTGCCCCACACTATCCTGCTTAGCTTCCAAGATCTGATAGGGTCAGACACCACAGGGGTACAGCTGCAGGCCACAGCAGTTGTTTAGAGGTCTGCAATTCAGACCTCACCCTCGCCTGCTCATGCCTGGGGGAGAGCTCTCCTCCACAGTCTGGCCTGCCCATTGGCACGTTCACTCAAAGATGCCCAAACTGAGGGCTGTTCCCCTGATAATCTTCTAAAATATGAGGTAAGCCTGAAAAGGAATGGCTGAAACCTAAGTCTTTTCAAATCACTCCACTCTATGCACATAGATGATTTCAAGTTTGTGGAAATTTTATAAAGATGTTAACAGAGACTCAGCATGGCTGATTGATCTGCCTGGAGCAGCTGAGTGGTCCAGGGCCTTTCGCATCGGCCCACAGTGTCTCTACGGGGATGTTTACTCTGCAGCTCCCTGCTTGGGACTGTGATCACGAAACAGCCTAGTTATTTTCTCCCATCAAGTTCATGGCTTCTCCCTCCATCCTTTCCCTCCCCTCCTGGCTAGCCTCCTGTCTGGTTTGAGTTTATTGTCAAAACACGCCCAGCCAAATTACTCGTCTGCAGACATTTTTGCTGGCCTTCATGTATCCACAAGAGAGCCGCTAATGGTTACCCTTCCTGCCCATACATAGCGCATCCTTGGAAGGGAGCTGCTCATTATCTTTCTCTGACTGAAGTCTCGACTGTCTGGAAACAGTCAGGCAGGCAGGATACTGGCAGCAGTGGAGTTGGTGTCCAAGAATCTTCCGCTGGGTCAAATTGGCACCAGAAGCAGCAATCAACTTTGGGGGGACTGTGTGCCTGTGGTCCCTCAGGCCAGGTTCACTGGAGCTTGAGGGAGATTGAGCAGGTGGGAATGGGGGAGGGGTGCTTTTGTCCATAGTTGAATTTCCTACAGCCCCCTGACAGGACCAACTAGATCATTTTCAGGACCTAGTACAAAATGAACATGTGGGGTCCTTTGTCCAAAAAGTAGGGGAGAAAGTGCTTTTCTTCTGCTGTCTCTTTCAATTTGTTGTGAGTTTTTATTTGCAATTTAAATTTTTGGATTATGGACATTTTAACATGCATCTTTATGTTGTGTGATGCTGATCTTAAATGCAAATATGAGGGCATTTGACTCCTATGTGAAGTCACCAAAATCACGAGTATTTTATAGCTCCACCATGTCTATGCATGTACAATGAACACGCTGCCCCAAAGTGACCCAGCTTGTTTTATGTTACTGCCTGATACCTGCACATTTTTCCTTATACTCTCTACCTTTGGGCTGGGATTTAGCTCAGTTGGTAGAGTGCCATTTTGTAGTCTCTGAGGTCCCCAGTTCGATTCCCAGCACCACAAAATGGAAGAAGGATGTGGCAATCCACTCCCGAGGCAATCCTGAAACAACCAGCCATTGAAAACCCTATAAGGGTCCCTTTGAGTCAGACACGACTTGATGGCACCTAACAGCAACAACAACTCTACCTTTGGCTTTTGGGTGGGTGAGGAAGGACAAGAACTCTTTCCTTCTTTCTATGTCATTGTTTTCAGCATACCTGATGGGCTAATGTGGAGAAGTAATAAAATAAAGGATATAACGGAGCTCCTTAGTGGTCTACGTTTCTCAACAAGCCATCGTCTTCTTTCTGCACTTGCAGTGAGTTTTGGTTGGAATGGAAAGAGTGGCCTCCCAGGGCCTAGACTGCTCAGGTAGAAATGAAACACACTTCCCTTGTACTCACTTGGAGTTCTCTGGGTCCCATTCATGATGTTGTTGTTGTTAGATGTCATCAAGTCCTGTCCAACTCATAGCGACCTTCAATAGGGTTTTCAATGGCTAATTGTTTCGGGATTACCTCAGGAGTGGATTGCCATGTCCCTCTCCCATTTTTGTGGTGCTGGGAATTGAACCCATGACCTCAGAGACTGCAGAGTGGCACTCTACCAACTGAGCTAAATCCCAGCCCATTCATGATGAGTAGCTGAAATCCTGTGCCCATGGGACATAATGAGGGCTCTATGTAAATGAGGGGACAGATTGCTTGTACCATTCTGCTCATGAGCTTCGTCCATTTGCCTATTGCACTTCACTTACTGTGGGGTGCGCTCTTCCCCATCCAGCCTAGAGGTTCAGACGGGTGGTGCCGCCGTGCACAGATACTAAACACAATTCACTCGGGACCCTTGGGTGAGGGGCAAGGACTCCTGCGGCCCTCAGGACCCTGGAGGAGACAGGAGAAAGGAAAAGCCTCAGGTGCTTTTACCTTCCAGGGGCAAACACCTGTTGGTTGTCTCGGTGGTCACAAGGAGACAGCTGTTGTTTCGTTGGTGATCAGACAGAGAGTGGGTTCTTTCCTTGTTGATGATTGCGATGGCAGAATATTCTTTCCTCACTGAAGGCCCGGGGGAGAAGAGCCGGAGAGCTGTTTCCTCATTGGTGGTCCGGGCAGGAACAGGCGAGAAGGTCTTGCTTAGCTGATGGTTTGGGCAAAAAGGCAAGGAGGTGAAAAAAGGCAAAAAAAAAAAAAAAAAAAGGCATAAAAGGATCGAGCTGCCACAGTGCAGCTCCTTATATAGCTCGTCCATGGAATGGCCTGAGCCAATCAGCTTTCAGTCCAATTGTACAAAACCCCAAGCAGGGTTTTGTACAAACGTGCAACCAAGTTACTTTCATTTTCCCTAGATTTCTAATTTACAAACCAGATATTCAAAAGCCGTTTTCCCAGTTTGGGGGTTTTTGTCAATTTCCTCCCAATTTTTCCCTACAACTTACAAAAGGCAAGTTCCAAGATAAAACTAAGAGTTGTGATTGGTAGGATAGCAGCAGAACATTACACTCAGCTTGAGGATCTTCTGAGCACAAGGCTCATATCATAAGCCCTTGAAACTGTCTATAACCCCCACTTCAACTCTCTAGACTCAGGCCTCACACTGCAATACACCAAAGGATAGAGGAGGAACACTAGAAATGGTGAGAATGAGGAAGCAAAGTGTGGTAACCATGGTTATGATTTCAATCTAAAATGTCCCCCAAAGATTATGTGTCTAAATGCTTGCTTCCCAGATGGCAGAGCTGTCCATGGAGAGTATGGAACTTTGGGAGGTGAGATCCACCTAGAAGAGGTGGGTTACTAGGGGTGGGACTTTGGAAGTTTTATGAGACCCCCAATTCCACTTGTTCTCTCTGCTTCTGATCCACCATGACGTTTGGTTCTCTGACACCTACCACCTGCCCCACTGCCATACCTACACCATCTTGATGGACTGAAATCCTCTAAACTGTGCGCCTAAACAAATCCCCCTCCCATAAATTGGTTGTGTGAGGCATTCAGCCACAGCAATGTGCAAGCTACCTAACAGAAAATTGGTACCACGAGTGGAGCCATTGCTGTGTGGAAGCCTGATCATGTGGTTCTTAGGCTATTGGAACTTGTTTGTGAGGCGTGTTTGGCAGAGTTTGGAGTTGTAGGTGAGAGAAGACTTAGAATGCAGTAACTAGAGCTAGAAGGGAAGTCCTGGCAAGAGTTTGGAAGACCAGAACATGGACAGAAATGTAGACAGTAATGACAGGGCCACGGAGTTTCAGAGGAAAATGAGGACTGTCTTTGGACTATAGGCCATTGATATATTCTGGCAAAGAGTTTATGTCTTAAAGATTTGAGGGAAGCTAAATTCAAAAGTGATGGACTAATTAACTTGGAAGAAGAAATATTAAGGCTGAACAGTATTGAGGGTGTGACTTGGTTATTTTTGGATGCTTTTAGCCAGATTTTTAACCAAAAAGTAGATCAATAGACACAACAGAAAAGGTTTAAAAAATGCAGTTCAAAGGGGAAAAAAGTTGCCACAAATTTCAAGTTGTTATAGAAAAAGGAAGCCTGGGGAAGAAGGTGATAGTTGTTAAAGAGATAAGCACATTGCTAAAGAAAAGCCATGCATTTTGTGCTTGAACAATAGAAATGCCCTGAGGGCTAAGAAGGAGTTGACCATACCCCTTCCATTCCTAAGGCCCCAGGGTGTAAATCTGCAAACTCTTTTGAAAGACTTCCCTTTGAAAAGAGAGTGTCTGAAAAGGAAGTACCTCCTGGGTCACCTGCTCAGAAAAGGTGGCCCAGGGAAGTGGGGCTGCTGCAGCCATGGACAAAAGGGTCCCAGGTACTGCTTGAGCTGTCAGCAGACTTTGACACCATCCATATGGTGCTGGGTTTGCTGGCATGCAAAATGCAAGAGTTAGAGAGTCATAGAGACTGCTACTAAGGTTCCAGAGAATAGCTTGTGAGGCCTGGCAATTTGTACCAGGGTCAGATTTGCTGCAGAGAGCCACAAAGGGTGGGTACATGACCCTTTGAGAATGGGGCCTAAGCTACAATGGAGACCCCAGGGTATTGGGGATGAAAGCAGTGTGAAAAGTCTGCCAAGGAAAGCTACCAGGAATGAGTGGAGCCAAATCAACAGGGTCATGTGACCTGGTAGGGCCCTGGTAGGGCCATAGGGGCAGAACTGCCCAAGTCTGCTTGAGGCCAGATGATGCCCTGATGTGTGCCAGAAGCCAGTCGTGGAGCTACAGGGTTTGTGTGCCCTGCTAGATCCCTGCCTTGGTTTGGACCAATCTTTGTTTTCTGTGCTCCTATTCTTCTGTTTTGGAATGGGAGTGCTTACTATTTTGTGTTGGAAATATGTAACCTCTTTCTCATTTTGTAGGAGCTCACACCCAAGTTTGTCTTGGGTCTCAGTAGAGACTTTCAACTTGGACTTTTGAGCAAGGTTGAGGCTGTTAAGACTGGGGATTCTTAAAGTTGAACTAATGCATTTTGGGATGACCATGAACTGTTGAAGCCAGGGGCAGAGTGTTATGTTTTGAATCCAAAATGTTCCCCAATGGTCTTGTGTTTAATTGCTTGATCCCTATCTGGTGGCACTGTCTGTGGAAGGTGTGGAACTTTGGAAGGGGGGACCTAGCTTAATGAGGTGGGTCATGGGGGCAGGCTTTGGAAACTTTTACCCCAACCCCTCTAATCCGCCATGACATGAGGTTCTCTGCTACAGGCTCTGCCACCTGCCCTACCACCAAGCCTGCCCTGCCTCTATGGCCTGAAATCTTTTGAACCATGAAACCCAGTAAATCTTCCTCCCTGAAGTTAGTTCTGTAAGGAATTTAGAGCAGTGATGCATAAGCTGAATAACATACCAACTGTGAGGGAACGGAAAAGTACACTTAGATTCAGAAAGGATCAACCTACATGCACATTAGAATAACCTGGGAAAGATTTTCTAAGTGCAGTGGTTAGGGTCCAGGCTTAGAAGTCTGATATAGTTGATCCAGGTAGAGTCTGTGTGTGGGTACACTGTCTTAAACCTGCCCAGGTGATGCCAATGTGCAGACAGACCACTGTGTCTTACTCTTATGTTCTGTGCATCCTGCAAAGCGAAATAACTGTTACTACCGCTGAGGACAGGAGGCTTAGGGGTCTATGTTTGTATACATATTTTTTGGAGATATTCAAGTGTTTTAATTAACTGCAATTGATGAAAAGTAGCAATATATATTCCCCCACATGCCTGTCAGCTTGCGTGTTGCTGTGATGCTGAAAGCTATGCCACTAGTATTTCAGATACCAGCAGGGCCACACATGGTGGACAGGTTTCAGCTGAGCTTCCAGACTAAGACAGACTAGGGAGAAGGACCTGGCAGCCCACACTTGAAATAATCAGCCATTGAAAACCCTATGAATAGCAGAGAAAGACTGTCAAATGTAGTGCCAGAAAGTGAGTGCCTCCTGAAGGCTGGAAGGCATTCAGGAAATGACTGGAGAAATGACTTCTCAAAGTAGAGTCAATCTTAATGACCAGAATGGAGTAATGCCCCTGGGACCTCCTTTTGCTGATGTGGCATGACTCAAAGTAAGAAGAAACATAATGGCTGCAACACTGGGCTCAAACATAAAAAGATGATGTGCATGGCAGTGTTGAGTAGTGTTTCATTCTGTTGTACAAAGGGTTACTATGAGTCAGATCCAACTTGAAGGCACCAAACAAGCAGTATATATTTTCTTCTTTTTTTCAGCTAAAATGTAGTATTTCTTCATGCTGTGGAAAATGTAATACAATGAACACAAATACTCATGAAAAGGCCTGTTCTTCATTTTACCCATCCTGATTCAAAGTGACTGTCCTCCTCATTAACAATGGCCATGGCCAGCCACTGACCTGCAGCTACCATATGATTTCAGTTGCGTCAGACTTTGGGTTCATGTTTCAGATGTACTCCTGAAAGATGTGGAAGAATTCATCAGCACATTTAAATTAACTTGAGAACCTCCCTACTTAAATCTTGCACTGCATCTCTTTGTAATGAGAATAATCCTCTTAATTTGACTTTTAGCCATTATTTAAGGTTCTAGTAATTTTACAGTTTAGATTAATTAATGTTTACAAAGTTAAAGACCTCTTTTGCTCAATTTCTTTGACATCCCATTCTACTACAGACACTGATGAAACATACAGACCAGCCAGGGGTGGTGGTCACACCTGTAATCCCAGCAACTCAGAAGGCTGAGGCAGGAAGATCACAGATTTCAGGCCAGAGGCAGCCTGTGTAACTAAGCGAGGTCTTGTCTCAATTGAAATAAAAGAATTTAAAAAGGGCTTGGGGTGCAGCTCAGTGACAGAGTGCTTACAAAGATTATGCAAAGCACTGGATTCAGACCCCCCAGTATTGAAAGAGAGCGAGAGAGAGACAGAGAGAGAGAGAGAGGGAGAGAGAGAGGGAGAGAAAGAGAATAAAAAGGTAAAAAGAAATGTACAGATCATATACATTCATCATTCACATTTCACACTCACCATTTGATGACCAGGAATATTCTCTGAGAGAGATATCAGTCTTTGGTGAACACTTTGTAAGTGTAACTACAAACAAAGGTGTTATAAGCCAGTCAGTCAGTGTGACATGTTGATGCAAAAATGAGGAGCAGTAAACATAAAATGTCTGAGGTTGAAGTAACACAGTATACTGTAGTATACTGTTTTACAGTCAACTTATATATATATACACATATATGTATGTGTGTGTGTATATATATATATACATATATATGTATATATATACTATATATATGTATATATATATACACTATACTATATATAGCATATATAGTATATATATATATGTATATATATATATATACACTACATTATATATATATATATATATATATATATATATATATATATATATACACTATACATACATATTGCTGGGATTGCAGAAAAAAATATATATACACACACACATATATGGAGTATACTTTAAAATGGCCTGCATTGGTACCACCCTGACATCCAATCTCATCTGATCTCAGAAGTTAAGCAGGGTCAACCTGGTTTGTCTTTGGATGGGGGACCACCTAGGACTACCGGGGGCTGCAGGTTTGGGAGAAGGACCTGGCAGCCCAATCCTGAAACAATCTGCTATGGAAAGCCATATGAATAGCACAGAAGCTCTGACATAGTGCCAGGCACGGCCTGTGTCGGGGAGGGTTTCATTCTGTTATACATATGGTCACTGTGAGTAGGACCTGCTTTAACAGCACCTAACAACAAAAACATTTTAAAATGATAAAAAAGTTTGGTGTAGAAAATATACGAACCAGTACACAGTTATTTTATTACCATTATCACATATTTATGTGGTGTACCCGCTGGTATGCGCTGTACTTTTATATGACCAGTAGAACAGGAGGTTTGCACCAGCTTCATCCCAAACACACCTGAATTGCATTGTGTTGTCAAATGATGACAGTGCCAGCATCACTATGCAAAAGGAATCTTCATCGCCATCATAATCTTACAGGATGACCACTATCCATTCTGTCCAACATTGACCCAGACATTACTGTGCAGCTCATGAGTCTATGTAGACTAGTATCTAGCCCACCATCTGTTAGTTTTTTGCTGTAACACCGATGATTGGCCTCTCATCCATGCATTCCAATTCTGTACATCTGGGTTGGAGCCTGCATAGTTATTGCACAAAATTTCTAGAGCTAGATCTAGTGAAAGATCCAAATACTTCTAAAGAGAAAATGGAAAAATAAATCATACTCCTGGACTGAGAAACTTAGTACTTTAAAGGTGAATGTCTTCCTATTGTTCCAGCCAAAAACATTGCCTCCATTCTTGATTCCTCTCTTTTTATCATATACCAAGTACCATCTATTGGAAAGCCCTATGGGTTCTGTTTTCAAAACACAGTTTGGATTTTCCCAGAAGCAAACCCTGAGCCAAAATTTAAGTGAGAGTAACTTGTTTATAATTTAGAGAAAAAGGAAATGACAATGGGGGAATCAGACACAGAAGAGGAGAAGTCAATACAGTATTGTGCTCTCAGCTCCAAAGTCAGCCTTCACTCACTGCTCTGCCACAGTATAGATGGGTCCTGGAAATATTAAACCTATGCCAATGGGGACAATGTAAAACTGTTTCAGTTGAGGGCACTGGAGGGACAGTGCAGGAGAAAGAGGTTTCTCTTCCTCATTCTCCTTTCCACAGGCTCCTTGGTTCCTCCAACTCCTGTGGCAGCATCCAGCTTCGTGCAGTGCCCACAGCTGCTCCAGTACCTGGATCCTGAAGGATGTGTGACTGGTAGTACTCAGGTCCTGGGACCACCCTCCCCCAGCTTTGGGGTGGAGCCAACCTGAAGGCACTGCCTGTGGCACTTTCCCCTAGTGACCCCCAGGAAAATTTTGAAGTGAGCCTGAAGGATGGAACCATTCTTAGCTTCCACTGACACCACTGAGGGTGAGTTTCCAGAAAGTTCCATGGCATATCTTCTCAGGGATTTTGCCATCATCCAGTGAGCCACAAGTGAGGTAAGACTTTCTTAAAAATTTTTTTAAAACATTTTACATTTTTACACACACACACACACACACACACACACAGGCGCGCGCGCGCGGGCGCACACACACACACATATGCTTTTGGCCAGACTGCGTCTTACATATTTCAGGCATGTAGTCAGAAGAGGTCAATCCTTGGAGAAGGACACCATGTTTGGGAGAGTGGCAGGTCAATGCAAAAGAGGAAGACCCTCCACCAGATGGATTGACACAGTGTCTGCAACAATGGGCTTAAACATAAATAAGGTCATGTGCCTGGCACAGAATTGGGAAGTGTTTTGATCTGCTGTACATAGGGTCGCTATGAATCTGAATCGATGGCATCTAACAACAACAATGTGTGTGTGTGTGTGTGTGTGTGTGTGTGTGTTGTGTTTATGTTTTTCATATTCAGATGCTCTGCTTTAGCCCCAGGGACAGTGACTGCTTTTCATATGTGCTATTGCTGTATTTTTTAGGTATCTCTTCATAATTCACAATCCAATCCCTTGTTACTCCAAATCCCCTTTCATAGTTAATAATCCTTTATACCAAACTTTCTCTGCTGAAATTAGTATGTGGCTCTGTCTTCTGATTTGATTCTGGCTTATGTAGATATCTTACTAACCTAGCTGCCTTGGAGGGCAATTAGAGCTTAATTCCATGGGAAAATTCTGAGAATAATTTAAAATCTCTCTCTCAAGGCGCAAGGAAGCTGGGTTTATACATCAACTCCACCAACTGCTGATGGAGAGTGCTAAGTTCCAGCACCTTCAGCTTGCCCCACACACAGCAGAACAGCTCTCTGCAGTCCCAGAGAAAGACCTTAGGCTTAGAACCACGGTCCTGGTAGGGGATGTAGTGGCCAGCACACAAAAGGAAGGGTGTGCAGATTATGGCTGCACCAGACAGAGTCCAGGGTAGTCCAGCCACTGGAACTCCCCAGATCCACACATGCTGAGGATTATATCTGCCCCGACCTTGCTCCAGAGAGGTATTGGTCCCAGGTTCTTTATGCACAGAAGGATTCATGGACGGGCTGTCTGTACAGACACAGTTTTGACTGAGGCTTCCAATACTAAGGGCTGGGATTTAGCTCAGTTGGTAGAGCGCTGCACTGCAGTCTCTGAGGTCCTGAGTTCAATTCCCAGCACCGCAAAAATGGGAGAAGGGCCTGGCAATCCACTCCCAAGGGAATCCCGAAACAGTCAGCCATTGAAAACCCTATGAGGGTCACTATGAGTCGGATATCGACTCGATGGCAACTAACAACAGCAACAACATCCAATACTAAGGGTTATCTGCCTCCTCTGCTGATGGTTATGTTTCCCTCTCTCTCTCAGCTACTATTTCTATCTGCCTATGGTGCCCAGTGGGCTGGGATTTAGCTCAATTGGTAGAGCGCTGCACTGCAGTCTCTGAGGTCCCGAGTTCAATTCCCAGCACCGAAAAAATGGGAGAAGGGCCTGGCAATCCACTCCCAAGGCAATCCCGAAACAGTCAGCCATTGAAAACCCTACGAGGGTCACTATGAGTCAGATACTGACTTGACGGCACCTGACAACAACAACAACAACATGGTGCCCAGCTGGTGAGGCTGGATGGTACAGACCCTCTGCCTGGATGCTGCCTGAACTCCTGGTTACCAAGCCCAAGTCAGCCCACAGTTGCTCTAATTCCTTGGTGTTCCAGTAATCTGTTCCACCCTCATTATGTGACAGAAATCCTATTTCCTCAAAATAATTAGGGTCAGTAGTCACTCCTTCCTTTAATTGATCTGCTGGTATAAAAAGCCCACAATAGGTTATTGTTAACTATACTCATCCTACTGTGCAATATAACACCAGAGGTACTTCCTATCTCACTGTTACTTTGTACCAGTTGGCCAACCTCCCTCTGTCCCGTCCTCCTCAGCCTCTGGTAACTGCTCAACTTCTATGAGATCAAATAGTTTAGATTCCACATATGAGTGAGGTCCAGTAGTATTTGTCTTTTTGTGTCTGGCTTATTTTGTTTAACATCATGTCCTTTATGTTCAACCATGTTGTTGCAAATGACAACATTTCACCCTTTATATGGATAAATAAAATTCCACTGTTTATGATACCACAATTTATTTATATATTTTAATGTATAAAGAAATATACTATTGATATGATAGTGTCACTATTACATTAATGTTATTATTAATATAATTTATTGTTGTTGTTGTTATATGCCATAACATTGAATTTGACTCATAGTGTAACCCTATGTATGATAGAAAGAAATACCACCCAACACTGTGCCATGCATATGTTCCTTTTTATATTTAAACCCATTGTTGCAGGCACTGTGTCAATCCATCTAGTTGAGGGTCTTCCTTTTCTGGTTATATATTAAAATAGCTAGAAGAGAGGATTTTGAATGTTCGAAAAGAAATGATTTTAATGTAATGGATGTGTTAGTTACTCTGATTTGATCATTACATAATCTATACTTATTTCAAAACATCACATCCTACCCCATATACAGGCACAATTATGTTGATCAAAAGTAAAACTTTTTCTTAAAGTTCATGATTACAAGATGGTGGCCAGAGCTATAATGGGACTCTTCCGTGGGGTGCCTGATGAAGCCATCCCCCCTGAGAATCAGGACCTATATCCCCCAAAGCCTAAAGCTAAAGGACAGGAAGTACAAATTCCCAAAGTGAGTCACAAGGAGTACTGATGAGTAGGAGAATTCTCATCTGTGTTCTTTGATCCCTGGCTTCATGTACTCTCCTATTGCAGATCTAGCACCATACAATATGAGAAGAGACACAATGGGCTGCAACAATGGGCTCAAACATAAAAAGATCCTGTCCCAGGCACAATATCAGGTAGTGCTTCATTCTGTTGTACCTAGGGTCACAATGAGTCAACCCCCACTCCATACCACCTAACAACAACAACAATAAACTCTCAGATAGTATTGACACTCTGGGTGCAGGGTTCACAATTTGGGGCTGAATGAAGTATATCGTTTACCCTGTCGGACAGGGCTTTCCGCTCTGCAGACTAACGTCTCTAAACTGGAGGTCATCCAGCTGTGCCCACTGTTCTATTGTGCTGCTGGGGTGGTGTAATGACTGGGCCTCCCCTCTTTTTGGACCTGTGCCTCTCCTTTTTTTGTTGTCAAGTGGTGAAGCAATGCTACCCAGGGTTCCAACAAGTCAAACATTCATGGGGTCCTCATACAGTGGTCCTAGCAAGGCACTGTTGTTGTTAGGTGCCGTTGGGTTTGTATCCGACTCATAGCAACCCTACATACAACAGGTAAAACAATATTGTCAGTGCTTCTCTACTGTTCATAGGGTTTCCAATGGCAGATTGATTTTTGGGAGTGGGTTGCTGGGTCCATCTCCCAAGCCTACAGCACCTGGTGTTCCCCAGCATCTCCCACCCAAGTACTAACCAGGCCCGACCCTGCTTAACTTCCAAGATCTGATGGGATTGGATGCCACAGGGCTACAGCTGCAGGCTAGCAAGGCACCATGGGCAGGATAATCTGAGTCTCAAGAAAGAGCACCAAGACACTAAGATGCAGACCCAGGAAGCTAGAAGTTGACAGCACACACTGAGGATGAGGTCTGAGGAAGATGCTAAACTAGATTCTCACGCCGGGTCCCTTGCACCCACTGGGTCTGGACCACCACCACCTCCCATGTGGCCACTCTATCTCTCTCTAGCCTGTCCCCTTGCTCCCAGCCTTCCCCACCCACCCCTGGGTGGTATTAAAATATGTCAGCTTATGTCACTCCTCTGTTCAAAATTCCCCCCATGGCTACTTCATGTATAGAAAACCCACAGGCTCACAATGACATTTGAGGTCCTACCCCGTCTGTGTCTCCCTGTCCCACACCTCTTTGCTAATCCCCTGCTAATCCCCTCCTTCTCTTTGCTGCGGCCACTCTGGCTGCAGTGGCACTGTTTACTAAATATACTTAGCCTCCCATGTGCTCTACCTAGACCCTCTTTTCCACTCTTCACGCACACACTGCAAGTCTCTGCTTTGATGTCATCTTCTCAGTGAAGCCTCATCCCTTTGCAAAGCTGCAATGTGTTCATTCTCCTGTCCTTATCTGAATTATACTATCTTTCTGCAGCACTAACCACTTCCGGGGCTGGGATTTGGTTTAGTTGGTAGAGCACTGCTCTACAGTCTCTGGGGTCCCGAGTTCGATTCTCAGTATCGCAAAAATCGGAGAAGGACGTATCAATCCATTCCTGAGGCAATCTCGAAACAATCAGCCATAGAAAACCCTGTGAGTCAGACCTGACTCAATGGCACCTAACAACAATGACACAACCACTTCCAACATACTATAGGATCTCTCCCCTCATCTGAGGTTTCATTTTCTGTGGTTTCAGTTACTCATGGTCAAGAGATCTGGAAATACTAAGTGGAAAGCTTCAGAAATAAATCATCCCTAAGTCTGAAATTGCACATCATTATAAGTAGGGTGATGACATCTTGTACCATCCCATTCAGTTCTACCCAGGACGTAACTCATATGATCAATTACTGGATATTTGGATCATATCAGGAGTTGTTGTTATTGTTAGGTGCTGTCAAGTCATGTCCAACTCATAGCGACCCTCATAGGGTTTTCAATGACAGATTGTTTCAGGATTGCCTCAGGAGTGAGTTGCCACATCCTTCTCCCGTTTTTGTGGTGCTGGTAATCGAACTTGGGACCTCAGAGACTGCAGAGCAGTGCTCTACCAACTGAGCTAAATCCCAATGACATCAGGAGTAGCTATGTTTATAGATGAATAGAACTGTCCATCTTCCCTTGGTTACAAGACCTACTGAGAAAAGAGAGAGCAACTCCTGGCTCCTTTTTACGCACTCAAAAGTTATTTATGTACTCAAAAGTTATGTGTTCAAAATTATTGAAATATCTGATAGGATGAGGTTGCCCAACTGAGGCCAGCTATTAGCAAATGAGCATAGTGGTTTGAGGGGAAATGATTGTAAGAGTCAGAGTCCTCTTAGCTGGCCATGTCTTGCTTACTAGTAGGAACTCAGATTATCACAAGACAGCTATCTATGGGCGCATTGTGAAATAACTCCTCTAAGCTGCCTGGAAAAAATAAGTCTATCACTCCGGAAACAAGGGCATTCTTTCTGCACTTGCTTTCCTTTGTGCATATATTATCCAAGAGCTAAGGAGTTGGTAGCCCAGGTCTTCCATAGTGGGTGTAACTCCTCTTCAAAGCCTGGGAGTGGCATCTGCTATGGTTTGAATGTTGCTTCCAAAAGCCATGTTGAAATTTAAGGGCCATTTTAATGGTATGGCATGGTGGGAGCTTTAAGATGTGTTGAGGCCATAAGGGCTCCAACTCCAGAGTGGACTAATGCTGTTTTCACTACAATGGTGAACGATGACGTCTTCTGCTCCATCGTGTGCTATCATTTTCTCAATCCCCTTCCCTGTCATGCTCTCTCACCTTGCGATGACTTCCACCACATCATCATGCAGCAAGGAGGCCCACAGCAGATGCAGCCTTTTGATCCTTGGCTTCTCATCCTCCAGAACGATAAGAAACCAATCTCTTTTCTTCATAAATTACCCAGTCTCCATGACTCTGTAGCAGCAGTGGAAAATGGACGAAGGCAGGTATCTGAGCACTAACTGAAGATGAGAGCCTTTGGTGGACATGCCAGGCAACAAGTTTCTCACGGGTGAGGCAATTGTGAGCAGCACAAACCATTTTGCACTAGGCAGATTTCCCCATGGATTTGGGGCTTAACTTGGGAAGGAGAGAAAAAAAGCATGCTTCTTTCAATTTATGGAGTAAGAACTAGGAGTCATGATATGAACACAAGAAATGCAATCTTCAATTGCACCTTAAGCTGGCAAAGTGGGACATATCAATTATCCTTGAGGATAGAGTAGCCCAATTTCCCAAAGGCATGTTTAAGAGAGCACATGTTTCTGCCAGCCCTCATACGTCTTTTTCTTGGCAAAGTTTTCCAACAGCAGTGGTTTTCAAATATTTACTGATTTAAAAATATTAATTGTGTGCCAGCACAATTAATTGGTGTTTGGGATACTTTAGCGAATAGAGAGAATCATAATTTCTGTATCCACGAAGCTTATACTCTAATGGAAGAAGCATAATAAATAACAATCACAACAAATAAGCAAATTATGATAGTACCCGTATTATCTACATGGGACACATTCCACAACCCACAGTGAGTGCCTGAAACTTTAGGTAGCATTGAACTGTATATACACTTTGTTTTTTCTGTACATACAGGCCTATGATAAAAGTTAACTTATATGTTAGGTACAGCAAGAGATTAACAACAATAACTAATAATAAAACAGAATAATTATAACAATATACTATAATAAATGTTATAAAAATGTCATCTCTCTCTCTCTTTGAAACTACGTTATTGTACTCTGCTCACTTTTCTTGGGATGATATGAGGTGATACAATGCTCGTATAACGAGATGAAGTGAGGTGAATGATGTATGAACTGTGACTTAGCATGAGAATACTATGGAAGGGTTACTTGAACGCGAGCAGTGCAGTATCTCAACGATGAATCTGATAACTGAGACAGCTGCTAAGTGACTAATGGGCACATAGCATATACTGTGTGGATACACTGGACAAAGAGATGAGTTATGTCCTGGGTAGGACTGAATGGGATGGTGCAAGATGTCATCACCCTGCTCATAATGATGTGTAATTTTGAACTTAGGGATGATTTGTTTCTGAAGTTTTCTACTTAGTATTTCCAGACCTCTTGACCCTGAGTAACTGAAACCACAGAAAGAGAAACCCCAGATGAGGGGAGAGATACTGTAGTATGTTGGAAGTGGTTAGTGCTGCAGAAAATAGTATAACTCAGATAAGGGCAGGAGAATGGACACATTGCAGTTTTGCAAAGGGATGAGGCTTCGCTGAGAAGATGACAGATCCAAAGTCTCTTAGTTTTCTTTCTGCACTTAGAACTAAAAAAGGATGTGTCTCTCTTTGTTCCAGAACTGATGTTAGCCATGAAATTAGTGGCTAGCAATACCCATGTCATAAAATTCATGAAGGCAACCTACTGGAATAATTTCAGTGTGGATTTTTAAATGTGCATGGTAAAGACCTCTTTGGATCCCACAAAAGGCTGGCATTGCCCACTGGTAGATGCACTCAAGGGATTTAAAGATTGCTGCTCTGGAATGTTCCTCCTTCCAGTTTGCAGTCTCGTGATTGAGTGAAATGGCTTGGGGGCCGGTGGGGGCGTGGATCTTCCATTTGGCAACTGCGTCGAATCATGGATAGAAAATAATGTTTTGGATGTAATTAATGCTTTTTAAGAATTAATAGAGACTAAGGGCATTCTTGCCTGTAGCCGTAGCCCTGGGGCATCCAATCACGTTAGATCTCAGAAGCTAAGCTGGGTTGAGCCTGGTTTGTACTTGGATGGGAGACCACCTGGGAACAGCAGATGCTGTAGGCTTGGGAGAAGGACCTGGGAACCCACTTCCCCAAAAAATCAATCTGCCGTTGAAATCCCTATGAACAGCAGAGAAGTACTGACAATAGTGTTTTGCCTGTTGTATGTAGGGTCACTATGAGTCGGATATCAACTCAATGGCACCTAACAACACCAACAACAAGAGCATACTTATTTATGTTGAAAAAGAAAATGAATTAGGTGTGTGTTATTAATACCTGTGTTATTTTAGAAGCCATTGCCACACACTGTGGAATTTACCTTCTGGTCACTGGCATCTTAGTGTGTGTTTACTCTGCTGTCGTGTGCTTAGGGTAATGAATCCTGAGCTGAAGAGGCTGCTCATGTCTTCTTGGAGATCACCTTTATTGTATGACTATAATGGGGCTGGGATTTAGCTCAGTTGGTAGAGCACTGCTCTGCAGTCTCTGAGGTCCCGAGTTCAATTCCCAGCACCACAAAAATGGGAGAAGGGTCTGGTAACCCACTCCCAAGGCAATCCCAAAACAGTCAGCCATTGAAAACCCTATGAGGGTCGCTATGAGTCGGATACCGACTCGATGGCACCTAACAACAACAACAACAATAGAAAAAGTTCTTTCCAGAGCTCCAGGAAAGATGGACGGCCACCACCTAGGTAAGATTAAAACCCCGCACCTGCATGTCTTGTCTGAACTCTTTTCCCTCTCCAAGAGGAAGATGGAGACAGGGAAGGGGCAAGTCAGAGGGTACATGGGGGTGCTCAGTTGGTCCCCCAAAACTATGTACCTACTTTAAAACTGAGCAATAGGGAAGACTCCTTCTTCCCAAGGAAGTTTTCTCTCTTTGCTTCATCCTATGTTGAGCCCCATGTTGATGACCCTTTATTTTGAAATGAAGTGAGACGCAATAGTCCTGGGGCTGGTGAGACAGGCACTGTTTCCTTACCTGTGCCCTCAGAGCCCTCTCATCTCTGCAAACTCCACCTGCAGCCCCTAATTTGTTGTTGTTGTTGTTGTTTGTTGTTGTTGTTGTTGTTAGGTGCTGTCAAGTCATGTCTGACTCATAGTGACCCTCACAGGGTTTTCACTGGCTGATTGTTTTGGGATTGCCTTGGGAGTGGGTTGCCAGGCCCTTCTCCCTCCTTTAATACCTTGGATACAGAGCAATGCCAAGTGGAGGGAATCTGTGGTGGGTGGCGGCCTGTGTGGCAGTGATACATTCAGGAAGGTTTGCATCCCAAAGAGGTCTGTGGGTCATATTTTACATTAGTAAGGCCATCTGTAGAGGTCACAAAGCTGTTCATTGAAACAAGTGAAGAGATAGGTTCTAGTCCCCACTGTCCCATTTCCTAGCTGTGGTATGGCCTCATTCAAGCTATGCCCAATGCACCAGGACCCCTCAGAGTCTAGAAATTTTAACTATTCACAGAGACTTTCTGAGAATTGAGATAATAAATGTATAAGTGCCTTGTAAACTCAAAAGCATGATGATATCTATAATAAAATTCTTCACAGTTTTTAAGGAAAGAGACATTTTATCAAGGGTTCTGTAAAGTTTAAATCCCACATGTCTATCATCTTGTCGTGTTTTGGGGGCTTGCGTGTTGCTGTGATGTTGAAAGCTATGCCACCAGTATTTCAGATACCAGAAGGGCCATCCATACTGGGGAGGTTTCAGCTGGGCTTCCAGACTAAGACAGCCTAGGAAGAAGGACTAAGCAGCCCACTCCCAAAACAAGTAACCATTGAAAACCCTATGAATAGCAGAGAAGCACTGTCAAATACAGTGATGGAAAATGAGCTCCCCAGACTGGGAGACTTTCAAGAAATGACTGGAGAAGGGTGGCCTCCTCAAAGGAGAGTAGACCTTAATGACAGGTTTGGAGTAAAGTGCCTAGGACCTCCTTTTGCTGATGTGGCATGACTCTAAATGAGAAGAAACATATTGGCTGTAAAAATGGGCTTAAACATAATAAGATCATGTGCATGGCACAGTGTTGGGTGGTGTTTCATTTTGTTATATATAGGGTAGCTATGAGTTGGATCCAACTGAATAACACCTAACAACATCAAGTTTAAATCCCAACATAGGCTTATGAGGGAGACTTTTACGGTCATCCCTCAGTATCCATAGGAGACTGGTTCCAGGAGTTCCCCTATAGATAACTGAGCATCTGCCAATACTCAAGTCCCTTATATAAAAAGGGTGTCATTGTTCTTGTTGTTAAGTGCCATCGAGTTGGCATCCAACACATAGCGACCCTGTGTACAACAGGTAAAACACTATTGTCAGTGCTTCTCTGCTGTTCATAGGGGTTTCAATGGTGGATTGATTTTTGGGAGTGGGTTGCTGAGTCTGTCTCCCAAGCCTACAGCACCTGGTATTCCCAAGTGGTCACCCATCCAAGTACTAACTAGGCTCAACCCTGCTTAGCTTCCATGAGATCTGCTGAGATTGGATGCCACAGGGCTATGGCTGTAGGCATAAAATGGATAGTATTGGCATATAACCTATGCAAATCTTCTTGTATACTTTCAATCATCTCTAGTAGTTATACTGTATTATTTAGGGAATAATGACAAGAAAAAAGTCTGTATATGGTGCAATTACAGATGCAACTTTTTGTAAATGTTTTTAATCTGTGATCAGTTAAATCCATGGATATAAAACTCCTAGATGCAGAGAACCAACTGTATTTTCCTATTTTTCAGATAAATAAACTAAGCCTCAGCACAAAACTACTGAGGCTCCATCCCATCCTCAGAGATGTTGGTTTAAGTGATCTGAGCTGCAGCCTAGATGTTGGAGCTTAAAGCTCCTGGATGGTTCTAATCACCAATTGAGGTGGAGAACCATTGGCTTGGAGGTGAGTGGATGGTTTTACACAGTGCCAGGCAGCAGTGTAGGCATCGCCTAGGAGCACAGTATCTCAGGTCTCACTCAGTCCTACTGAACTAGAGCCTTCACACAGTCCCCAAGTGATGTGCATAGACATTAGAGTCTGAGGAATGTGGGACTCAGTCATAGCTCCACCGTGGGACCTGGATTTGAGTCCAAACTGGCTGGGTTGCAGCGTGGTGGGTCTAACTACAAGACCCCACATTCTGTCTGTTAATGTGTTCAAAAGTAGCTTTCCGTAGCTAAAACCTACTCATCTGACTCTCACAGCATCCCTGCGATGTGAAGAAAGACACTAATTGCCATTTAATAGATGAGAAAACATATTTTGTGTACCTGCCTCAGTCACATAGAGAGTATGAAATCAGGGGTTGAACCCAAGTTTCCTGAAAAATTGTATGTGACCCAATGATGTATTTCCTTAAGAATGTTTTTGTAACTCTGAAAGATCCTTTTCCCTTAACCCTGGCTGACATGTAATATCCTTTTCTCTTCTCTCTGGATTTTTACAACATTATTCCGTCCCATGCTGAGCTGCAGACGGAGTTGAGCTGCGGCAAATTCAACTATAAAACATTCTTTGCCACAAATCGCAGCCATTTGCAAGGACTTCCACGGCCCAGCCCCCAGGACTTCCCTAAAACAACATTCCATCTGCGGGACCCTGCCAGGACGGTGCCAATCAAGGGTGGAAAGAAATGCACAGAAACCCTGGAGACGGGACAGAAAAGCGAGCTGAAAGCAGGTGTTCCCAAACATCCCCCGTGAGCCTGTGTTGGGGCACATCCACCAGCCCATGGGAAAACAAATGAGAAAAAAAGGTCATTTGTTGGAACCCAATTATAAATCCCATGGGACAATGCCACATTGTCAGGCTGCCCCCTCATAACATTGCCATGCTGATAACACTGGTATGTGTGTGGCTTGGAGAAGTCCCAGTGGCAACAGAGAAGACAGCGCTGGTATTTCAGAGTTTTGAGCAAGCTCATGCTTACAAAGTCCATGCAGAAGATCTAGAGATCCCCCTCACCTACCTCGTCTACCTACAGTCAGCACTGGGCCACGTGAATGTAAACCTAGTAAGATCTTTTGTGGTCTGACATGAAGGGGCCAAGAGATGTATCCTACTCCTTGGATCTGTGTCCTTAGGCCCTTAACTTGTGGCACAGTGATGACATAATTAAATCCGGGATCTCTATTAGGACATGGATATCCATGGAAATTATCCCCGTAAGAGGCTAGGGTTAGAAAAGGCCTCAAAAATTATCCAGTTCAAATATCTTTAAGTACAGATAAGCAACCGGGCTGGGGTTTAGCTCAGTTGGTAGAGTGCTGCTCTGCAGTCTCTGAGGTCCCAAGTTCGATTCCCAGCACCACAAAAATGGGAGAAATATGTGGCAACCCACTCCCAAGGCAATCCCGAAACAACCTGCCATTGAAAACCCTATGAGGGTCGCTATGAGTCGGACACGACTCGACGCGATGGCACCCAACAACAACAACAACAGCAACAAACAGATAAGCAAACAGACCTGTGGCTGGCAGCCTCCAAGGTCTTTGATGATCCTCACCCCTGGTATGTCTGCCCTTTGTTAAGCCCGCCCTCCATAAATGAGGTTGATCTGTGTAGCTAACAGGATACTGCAGAAATCATAGCGTGTGATGTCTGAGGTTCGGGCACAAAAGATATTATGGCTTTGTCTTATTCTTCTGGACCATGGGTCTGGGAGACCCTGGCCACCATGTCATGAGAATACTCAAGTAACCTTATAGAGTGGATGGAGCTTGTGACCTCTTGCCCCGATCAGGACCAGCTGACCTGTCAGCCATAGGAATGAGCTGCCTTGGAAGCAGATCTGCCTGCCTCCGTCAACCCTCCAGATGAGACCACTATGAAATTTCACCAGAGACCTGAGCCCACCCTGCAGCTAGGGCACTCCTGCATTCCTGACCCACAGAAACGTTGGGATTGGACATGAGTATTGTTTTAAAGCACTAAGTCTGTGGGTGGGGCTGGGATTTAGCTCAGTTGGTAGAGCGCTGCACTGCAGTCTCTGAGGTCCTGAGTTCAATTCCCAGCACCTCAAAAATGGGAGAAGGACGTGGCAATCCACTCCCACGGCAATCCTGAAACAGCCATTGAAAACCCTATGAGGGTCGCTATGAGTCGGATACCGACTCCACGGCACCTAACAACAACAACAACAAAGTCTTTGGGTGTTTTATTACACAGTCATAAATAATATAACACCCAAAGGACTTCTGTGACATATACAAAGTAACGAATCTAAAAAATCAGCCTTCTAAGGAAAGTCTATACTCACTGTGGCCTACAAGACTTTCCATTAATTATCCATTAATTTCCATTAATTACCACCTATCCTACCTTGCTATGGTTTGGGTGTGGTTCAAATTTATCCCAACACTTCATGAGTTGAAATTTACTAGTCTCCATTGTGAGACACTGAGAGGGTGAAAACTTAATCCAACTACTTGTTTAGAGATGGGGTCTTTGGAGTGTGATTAGGACTAGATATGGTCATCATAGTGGAGCCCCCCCTGATCAAATCCTTTATAAGAAGAGGGACAGAAAGATGAGATGGTTAGAGACAGATATATGCATGTGCTGTGTCTTGCCATGAGGTTCTTTGTGAAGCCTCAAGACTGTCAGCAAGAAGCCTATTGCTTTTGGGTGTAAATTTCAGCATAGCCTAAAGCTGCTTCTGTGTTTAAGTTTGGCCTAAAGGTCTCTCTGTACATAGTGAACTGTAACCTAATTTGACGTGTAAGCAAAATGTAACCTACTTTTGTAACAAGCAGCAGGGGCTCGGCCAATCACAGCAGCCGCCTTCCCTGTCAGCCCCAGAGGCTGGCTGTTCAAACCAGATTCACATAAAGCAGACACCCAAGTTATAACCCATCAAGCCATCTCTGCACCTCACTTCCGCTTCCTGTAAGTCACTTCCTTTTCTCTGACTATAGCTATAGTTTGTGTTGTGCCCAAAGTTCAAGTTCCCCAAAGACCACCAGGGAGTCTGAAGTCGCATGCAATAACAAAGAGCTTTTATTAAAACTGGAGTTTGGGGGGACGCCCGACTCCTTGCAGGGTGAAGGCTTATATTTGGGGTTACAAGAAGGGAAGGAGGGGGTGGAGAAAGTGAAAGTCATATAAGGTGAGGCTTTGAGTTGCTAAAGTATGCCATTTGTATTATCTTGAGGTCTGGGAGTTCTCGGAAGTTACTGCCCATATCTACAGCCTTTTGTTCTGGCCCAGAGCATTTTGATCTAGTGATCTTTTAAAGGAATTTGTGGAGCAGCACCTGTAAGACAGAATCCTAAAATAAGGGGGTCATTCGGGCTGACTCCAGGCTCTTGGTCAGCCTGGGCATCTCAGTTTGTCCATGTGGTGGGGCAGTGCCTCCTGAACCATTTTTGGTCCTGCTCAATTCCACAGCTGCAAATAAAAGCCAAGTAAGGCCAGCAAAACTCGAATTGTTGCAGTGTTTTTCTTCTAATACGGTCTTTTAACTGGGGCAGAACAGGCGACAGGTTATGCAGCCTCTGTGAGAAAACGTCCCCTTCCAACTTTAGGAAACACAACCTCCAAGAGTCTTTGGGTCTCCCCTGGGCCCCCTTTATCCTCAGAAGGAGGCAGGTAGCCCTGGGGCAGAAGGAGGTGGCTATGAAGCACAGGCAGGAGAAGAGATTTTTCTGGATGATGCACTGGGGTCTGGAACAGAACAGAAAAATTTATATTGTTTCGAATCATAAAATACCTACAGACAAATTTGAATGGTGTTCCTCACCCACGACGCCACAGGGAACTGGGTCAAGATGGCTCTTACTCTTTTTCTATAATCCTTTCCATTTGCACCAGGAGGAAAAGATTTGGTTGGGTTGGCCTTAGTTCCCATTTCAGGCAGACTGGCCTTATGAGTCTCTCTCAGAGAATCAGTTCTAAGAAATAATATTTTAGGGCCTAAACCCCAAAAGGGAGAGGCTGCCATAAAGAGAGATCCAAGGAGTGAAGTCATGAAATGAATTTAAAGAAAGGAAACTTTGGGCCAAAGATGAAAGGCCTTCCTCACTGTGAAAATCTATTAGAATATGTAATACTCCGTCAAGAATAGAAGCCCCATTCCTTACATTATTGAACACAAGGAGAACAAAGAACTGGAGAATAGACATTGATCCCACTTGAGCCCCTGAGAGGATGGGGAAAATGACCTAATGGAGATTTCCTATCGCTAATTAACATGATAATTTGAATCTGAAAACATTAGAAAATAATGAACCAGACTCCCCCAATGGCAGGAGAGAAAGTGGGCTGTTGTTGTCCCTGGCGGTTCTCTGCAGCTTTCTGTGGGTGCTGAAAAGCTGCTCTGCAGCTCCCCCGGCGCTCTCTCCCTTGGGCCTCATGCACTGGACTATGCCTCAACCCTGGGCAGAGTCGGGAGGCCCAGAAAGGAGTCGCCATATTCCAGACGAAGCACCAAAGCCTAGGCAAGCCCAGAGATGTTTCTGGCCAACATGAGGCCGATTGTGTGTAAGAAATGTCTTCCCAGAGGGGAGAAAGGAAAATCCAAGCAAGAGCGCAGGGAAACTCGGTCTCATAGCTCAAAAGGCACAGCACAGAGTCTGCTACCTAGAAAGGGCTGTTTCTGTGGTAGGCGAGGACGGAAGCCACAGACAATACCTGAAATACATGGGGTGGGATTAAAGAAGACCATTGGGCTACCATTCCAGAATCACAGAATAGCCTGACATTTGTTGTTGTTGTTGTTAGGTGCCATCAAGTCGGTATCCGACTCATAGGGACCCTCACAGGGTTTTCAGTGTCTGACTGTTTGGGGATTGCCTTGGGAGTGGATTGCCAGGTCCTTCTCCCATTTTAGGGTGCTGGGAATTGAACTCAGGACCTCAGAGGCTGCAGTGCAGTGCTCTACCAACTGAGCTAAATCCCAGCCCTAAAGACTGACATTTATCCAAGACTACTTCTTCCAATTTCAAAGGGAGCTACGTACCTGGAGGGCTGGGATTTAGCTCAGCTGGTGGAGCGCTGCTCTGCAGTCTCTGAGGTCCCGAATTCAATTCCAGCACTGCAAAAATGGGAGAAGGACGTGGCAACCCACTCCCAAGACAGTCCTGAAACAGTCAGCCATTGAAAACCCTGTGAAGGGCTGAGTCGGACTCTACTCCACAGCACCTAACAACAACAACAACAACACATACCTGGAGGAGGGGAATTAAGTCCAGAGAAATTTTAGTCATAACACCAAAGCGGAGTACTGAGAGAGCAGTAACAATGATCATGGCAGTGTAGGGACTGAACTGGCCTCGTAAAGAATCGGGAAGGAAGAAAAAGGCAAAGAAAGATCTGGAAATATTAGCAAAACCGGAACAGCACGAGACTGTACTTGGTGGGCTTCCCTAATTGGTATGCTGGCTGTATTTCACTTTTTCTCTCGTGAGAGTCAGACCTATGCATCTGGAAGTTTCATGGCCATGCTGGGCAACAGAGAGCCTGGAAGGGGCCAAAGAGCTTCCGGATATCAGCGCCCAGGCACTTTCCACCTTTCTCTCCGAAGTCCCCCACAGTTCACTGGGTAAAAGTGGTTACAAAGGAGAGGGCTTTCCACGACCTGGTTCTGGGACAGATTGATCCCTTGGGTGGTAGAGGTAGAGATTCAAGGCAAAACTTTTGGACAGACAGAAGCCATCTTCCTGCCACTGTGGACTCAGAGAGGTCAGGAACTCTGTCTCAGTCACTTGGGAGGAAAGTGATTTGCCCTGAGCGCAAAGCCAAATAAATACATGAGAACTAGAGGATGCTGCTATCAGTCAGGAGGAAATAATATATGAATGCCTCTCGGAGGCCGTGGGCGGTTCCACTCCATGGCCAAATCAAACCTCATCAAGTCCCAAGGTATTTTTCCTGTTTTCACCAATGAGCAGAAGCATCTCACGCTTCCCAGAAGCCTCTGCAGCGCCAGGCTCAGCACAAGCTCCTGGGCTCCTCCCAGGCCCCTCTGCTCACTCAGCTCGCCACCCAGGGCCAGGCTTGCGCAGGGAAATCTCCATTCTGTGGATGCTGGGCTCCAAATTGGACTTCTGCAGGGGGGAGGGGCGCGGAAGAGGGTTGTCCCCCTCCTCCAGCCTGAGGGGATTAAGACGCCCTATTGTCCCTGGCCTGATGGCCCCAGCATTTGCATATATCAAATCCTTGGGGCTGGGAATACAGGCTGGGCTGCACCTGCTGCCCTGGGTTCAGCGCGCTGACCCCCGTCAGACCTTCCAGGTAATTCCATTTGTGTCATTACAGATTCAGGGATCCAGGGCTGAGTGTGGAATAATGACCTGAGAAGGGAGCCAGGGACATGGGTAAACACATACATGTGCCTAGGGTGGCTGAAAATGGTCAGAGGCTGGGAAAAGCACCGGCTTTGAATCCTAGGCATGCTTTTAAACAGGCTTCATCTGAGAGCCATCCAACCTTCCAAGCCTCATTGAACTTGAAAAGCTCCAAGCTTCCTTTCTTTCCAGAGACCCTCTGGCCTCTTCCACTCAAGTCATTGTTAGGGGCTGTGTTAGTGGGAACTGCCCAAGCTGCAAAACAGGAAACAGTAACACATCACAGATGTAAAAATGGGAGAACAAAGGATCTGACCAATCCAGAGAAGGATGGAGGTAGCCCAGTGTCCTGTCTGAGGGAACTCATGCCCAGGACCTTCCTATTCTGCACAAAGGACATTGCTCAACTCACAAATTGCTTACTCATACAAATTGTGCTTTACTGCTCAGAACAACAACCAAATTCCCATTGGGCAGGTTGCCTAACTGACCTCATTTTAGTATCATTGGGGAACCCAATGTTGTCACAATTATTTGCATTTTTAATTCCTAGAGGAATTAAATAAATTGAAATATAACATATGTAGAAGATTCACCCTTTTAAAATGAACAGTTCTATAAATTTTGATAAATATATACAGTTTGGTAACTACAATCATAATTAAGATATACTTATCACCTTATCTATCACCTTCCACCCCACCCCCAAAATATCCCCTCATGCCTGATTATATATTCAACCCTACTCCTGTTCACTGGCCCCATAGTTCTGTCTTTTGTAGAGTGTCATAGAAAGGGAGCCATACAGTTTATAGACTTTTGAGTTTGGTTTCTTTCACTTTGCATAATGCTTTCAAAGTTTATCTATGTTGTTATGTGGACAGAATCTTTTCCTTTGCCAAATAGCATTCTATCCTGTGGATGCACGTTTTGTTTAACTACGTAATTACCAGTTGGAGGACATTTGCGTTACTTCCAAGTGTTGGGAAATTTTGAACAGAATTTGCTCTACATATTTGCCTATAGTTTTTGTGTGAATATATTCTTATTCTCTTAGAGAAATGCCCAGGAGAAGAGTGTTCATCTGTGGAAAGTGTATGGCTTAACATTATGAACAACAGCCACTTGCTTTCCAAATCAAACTGTTTTCCCTAGTGTCTGTACCATTGGTGCATTCCTACGAGGAACACGTGGGAGTTCCGGTTGCTCCACTATCTAGAATTGTCTTTTTTTAGTATTACTATTAGCATTTGCCATTCTAACAGGTATGTACTCCTACAGCCATACCACTGTGGTGTCCAATCCTATCAGACCTCAGAAGCTAAACTGGGTCGGGCCTGATTAGTACTTGGATAGGAGACCACCTGGGAACACCAGGTGCTATAGGCTTGGAAGAAGGACCCAGCAACCCACTCCCAATAATCAATCAGTCATTGAAGACCACATGAATAGCAGAGACTCACTGACAATAGTGTTTTGTCTGTTGTACTAGTGTCTCTTTTCCTAATGACTAATGATACTGCATTTTAAACTTTCCACTTATGGAATACAATCTTGTTTTCTAGTATTGTTGTTGTTGTTGTTGTTAGGTGCCGTCAAGTCGGTATCCGACTCATAGCGACCCTCGTAGGGTTTTCAATGGTTGACTGTTTCGGGATTGCCTTGGGAGTGGATTTCCAGGTCCTTCTCCCATTTTTGCAGTTCTGGGAATTGAAGTCGGGACCTCAGAGACTGCAGCGCAGTGCTCTACCAACTGAGCTAAATCCCAGCCCTTTCTAGTATTAGGAAATTTAATACTCAATTGTAGAGCTCAGAGATCTTCATGAGTTTGTTTGGATAGCTTAACTTTTGGCTCCTGCAAGGTGAAGGTACCTTCATGATGACTACTCAATTTACCCAACTGAATAATTCAGAGACTTGAGGTCGTTCTTGACACTTCTTTTCCTAGCTCATTACCAAACTGTATGTATTTTTGCCTTTAAATGCCCCTTGAATCTGTCCAGTAAACCAAGATTGAAATTCTTAGTGCTGGTGGACTAAGCTGACTCCCAGGCCTAAGATCAATAGACTACTCTGCTCTCTTGGCCTTTTCCTTCAGCCCCACACCCTAATCCTGGTTTCCATAGCCTACCTCATGGAGTCACAAGGCAAGGAAAGACCTAGGCAGGGGCAAAGCACTGAGGAAGGCTTTTCCTCCTCAGTTAAAACCTGCTTCTCTCCTAGGCTTTAATGGGTTTTCTCCCCCTTTCCCTTATATATACTTATTCTTCCCAAATATATACTTATTTGCTTTTCTTTTCCTTCCCTTCCCTTCCTTTCTCTTCCCCTTTCCTTTTCTTCTTTCTTACTATAGGAGTTGAGCCCAAGGCCTCACATGGCCTAAGATAGTGCTTCACCACTGACCTGCACTCTCAGGCTCTTTTCTGTTTTTTATTTTGAGTCAGGGAGGGTCTCACTAAATTGCACAGGCTACCTCTGGCCTCACACTTACAATTCTCCTACCTCAGGTTACAGAATCACTGAAATTACAGCGGATTTAGCTCAGTGGGTAGAGCGCTGCACTGCAGTCTCTGAGGACCTGAGTTCAATTCCCAGCACCGCAAAAATGGGAGAAGGGCCTGGCAATCCACTCCCAAGGCAATCCCGAAACAGTCAGCCATTGAAAACCCTATAAGGGTCGCTATGAGTCGGATACCAACTCGATGGCACCTAATAACAAAACAACAACAACAATGCCATGGTACCTGGCTGGGTTTTCTCCCCCACCCCCATTTTTCTTTTCTTAATGAATTAGTAAATACTTGCCCAATCCAGAAATCAAGGAAGCAATCTTTTTATTTTAAAAAAAATTTAAATATATGAAAAGTTAATGGGTTGGAAAAATAGCATTTTAAAATTGTGAAGTATTTGCTTTATCTGTCTTCTGATTTTTGATTCAACCATCTTAAAGTGAGTTTTAGACTGCCTGCCTTTTCACACTTGAACACTTCAGCAGGAACATCCCCAAATAGGCATTTTCTTCCATTCTCCATATGATTATCCTACCTGTGAAAATTAACATAAATTCTCTCATGCAACCCAACACCAACACATATGCAAATTTCTCCAAAAGTCTTTTTTTTTTTTTTTAAATGATTCAAGCCCTAGTCAGCATTCTTGCATTTAGTTGTCATATCTATATTTGGTCTCTTTTAATAAGGAAGAGTCCTCCTACCTTTTTATTTTCTGACTGTGCCTTTTCCAAAGAGAACAGGCCAATTGCCTTATGTTGTTGTTTTTGTTAAGTGCCATAGAGTTGGGTCCAACTCATAGCAACCCTATGTACAACATAAGGAAATAGTCCACGATGCTATGCCATCCTGGTACTATGTCAGGTGTTTCTCTGCTATTCATAGTGTTTTCCATGGCTGACTGTTTTGGGATTGTTTCAGGAGTGGGCTGCCAGGTCCTTCTCCCATTTTTGTGACACTGGGGATGGAATCCAGGGCCTCACAGAGCACAGAACCGCACTCTATCAACTGAGCCAAGCCCCAGCCCTAGAATATCCTAAATTCCATATTTTCAAGTTGTTTTATTGTGATGTCATTTAACTTTTTTCTCTATCCATTTATTTCCTGCCAATCAAAGTTTTACATGTGAAGCTTTAGTGAGGTTTAAGTTAAAGAAATTTTTGCAAGAGTATTTCACAGATGATGCTGTTCTCAGAAGGTATCACATCAGAAGCCATATAAGGTAATGCTTCCTACCACAGTGATGCTAAGTTGATCAATTGTTTAAAATGCCTTTTTCCTCTATGGACTCAATATCAAATCTGTGGACTGAATTTTGGCACCATGTGAATCCTGCTCCTAACCAGGTTGTCATATAACAGTTTTAATTATCTATTGCTTATATGTGCCTGAATTGTTTCACTGGGGATTTCTAAATGATGATCTCTAAGTTCTATTATTTTTTTCTACATCTTCAGTAAAGAGGAGATGTTCATCACTAACAAACCATAGTTCCCTTTAGAAAAGCAAGGTAAATTCTTAATATTTCTCTATGGTTATCAATTTTTAGGACAATAATCACCTTAGTTGTTGTTGTTAGGTGCTATGGAGTTGGATCTGACTCATAGCCACCATCATAGGCTTTGCAATGGCTGATTGTATAGGAATTGCTTCGAGAGTGGATTGCCATGTTTTCCCATTTTTGAGGTGCTAGGGATCCTCAGATAGTGTGGAGCAGCACTCTACCAACTGAGCTAAACCCAGCTGCAATAATCACCTTTGTTGTTGTTGTTGTTAGGTGCCGTGGAGTCCGTATCGAACTCATAGTGACCCTCGGAGGGTTTTCATGGCTGACTGTTTTGGGATTGCCTTGGGAGTAGGTTGCCACATCCTTCTCCCATTTTTGCAGGGCTGGGAATTGAACTCAGGACCTCAGAGACTGCAGTGCAGCGCTCTACTAACTGAGCTAAATCCCACCCCCTATAATCACCTTTAGTGCTAGCAAATGAGAAGATTTTCTTTCTTTTCTTTCTTTCTCTCTCGCATCAATGTAGACTCATCAATGTGATTTATTCAGTGTGTTTTAATCTGTTACAGCCAGTATTCTTTTTGAAGCTTTCCAAGAACTGAATTTGACCAGTGGGACCCCCTTCAAGCTGGCTTCTGTGTTAACATGGCCTCATTATCCCTGAGAACGTTCTTATTTTCTAGGGCAACAGGATATCGCAGGCTCACTTTGTGCTCTCCCTCCTCCAGAACTGGATTAGCAGTTTCATGCAGGAGCCTTATTTCTTCCCCCTGAAGAATGGTATTCAGAAAGCAAAATCGAGGGGGTAGGGGTGCTCGTGGTTACTAAGTTGTCATTTCTTCTAGGCCCTCTGTGTGGACTGATATTAAATATGCACATATTTTAAAAAATTACTTCATGTGAATATTTCAAGTTCAAATTTATAATATAGGTTTTTCTCCTTCTTAGCCTCCACTTTATATTGTTGTTGTTGTTAGGTGCCGTTGAGTCGGTATCCAACTCATAGTGACCCTACATTCAACAGGGGAAACACTATTGTCAGTGCTTCTCTGCTGTTCATTGGGTTTTCAGTGGTGGATTGATTTTTGGGAGTGAGTTGCTGGGTCCATCTCCCAAGCCTACAGCACCTAGTGTTCCCGGGCGGTCTCCCATCCAAGTACTAACCAGCCCTGGCCCTGCTTAGCTTCTGAGATCTGACGGGATCAGATGCCACAGGTCTATGGCTACAGGCCCATTTTATATTAGTATCTCTTCTCTCTTATATGAAAAGCCTTAGTTGTATCTAACATTGAAATATATACTTATTTGCTTTATCCTACACTATGCATAAATCTGCCTGCAGCCCTCTGTGGGGTCCAATCCCATCAGATCTTGGAAGCTAAGCTGGGTCGGGCCTGGTTAGTACTTGGATGGGAGATGACCTGGGAACACCAGGTGCTGTAGGCTTGAGAGAAGGACCCAGCAACCCACTTCCCCCAAACCCCCTCAAAAAAACAAAAAACAAAAAACAAGCAAATGAAAAAAAAAAAAAAAAAGAAACAGCCACTGAAAACCCTATGAATAGCAGAGAAGCACTAGCAATATTGTTTCACCTATGGTACAAAGGGTCACTATGAGTCAGACACCAACTTGACGGCATCCAACAACAACAACAAATGGATAAATCTACTTGATTTATAATGTTATAAAAATTGAGTAGAATTTAACATTTCTTTGCAGTTATTATTTTCCCATTTGTCTTGTACACATAAAAATAACATACTTAATGTACCTTGATTTTCACTTAATCACATTCTGGAAATCCTTCCTCATCAGTGTATATGTTTTTGGTGGGTGCCATCCAGTCATGTCTGGCTCATAGCGACCCTCATAGGGTTTTCAATGGCTTATTGTTTTGGTGTTCCCTTGGGAGTGGATTGCCATGTTCTTCTCCCATCATCCGTGTGTGGAGATCATCCCTATTTTTTCTTATAACTACCATGTAATCTATTGTATAAAACATATCATAGTCTATTCAGTCAGTCTGCTCATAATGAGAATTTGGGTTGTTTCTTGTATTATGCTATAAATATAATTACATGTGATAATATTTTTAAAGTTGATAAGACCATCTCCCTTCTCCAATGGTATTCTTATTCAGGGTTTTCTTAACTATCTTTGTATATGGGATTTTTAAAAATTGCAGTCCAAGGTTTGCATGTGAGTGGAACATATTTTGGTATTTATTAGAATCCTTTACAATATATGCTTACTTTGGGGAGAATCAACATATTGCCAATGAAGACTCATCTAAACTAAGAACATAAGATGTTTTTCTATTTGTCCAAGTCTATTTTTATGTGTTCTAAGAGAGTTTGAAATTTTTTCTTACATAGTTTTAGGAAAATTCTTGTTAAATGTACCTCTAGGAATTTTAGCTATGATAGATTTTTTTTTTCATCTAAGGATCTCCTTGTTTTTATCCAGCCTTATCTCTATTCAAATCAAAATTCCATTCTAGCTAATGTACCATCCAAACTGTATAGTGTAACTGAGTTTAGACCAAAGAATGTTCAAGGCAGAAACAAAGAGTAATGTCTCCATAGAACTGTCCAAGGTGGACTTAGAATGGTTATTCTTACGTCTTCTTTTACTTCGATTACTTTGGATTTCTACCACATAGCACCTGGGTGCCGGGAACAAAGTGGGTATCCCAGGGAAACCTGGCTTTGTGTATCACAGGGTTCTGTGGCCAGAGTCTTGGATGGGACAAGAAGAAAACTGTCTTCCTCTCTTGCCCAAACAGGAGAGATGACCCTCCTTTCAACAGAGAATGCATGAGGCTTACATTGCTATTTGTCTATGTTAATCCTACTACTATTTCACTGAGATTTGTGATATAAAGGTTTGGGGGAAAATTTTTAAAACAATTCCTATTTAGCATAGACATGGCAGGAGCAAGGCCTGGTTAGCATCAGCTCATTGTGAATCCTGCTAGGGAAGACCAAAAGCAAAGCTCATCCCCTCTCCTTTGGTTCGTTCTCACAGAAGAGGCACCCAGGATGGTACCCGCAAACTGGTTCTAGCCCTAACAGTATTAGAAGGTTCGTGGTTGTCAACCATGACAGTGCTTCAGAATCTTCCTGATAGCTCATTAAAATATGGGTTGCTGGGCCCCACTCCCCTTCTTTCTGATTCGGGTCTGGATTGAAGGTGGCCACTTTGCATCTTTTGTAAGTTTTGTAAGTTGCAAGGTGATGCTGATCTTGTTTTGAGAAGCTTTGGTCTAGAGCAAGCACAGGATGAGGCACCAGCTGTGCTGAGAGGGAGAGAGCAGATGTGACTGTGGCCAGGAAATGGAAGCCAGTATCTCCTACTGAGGAGCGTCTCCTCTTTCCTTGTACTGGGTCCTCATGACATATGGCGGCTCCTCTCTCTACTGCTCAGCCATCAAACGTTCAAGGCATTATCAAAGCCAAGTTAATTTAAATTTAAAATAGTAAATAAGCCTATACTTTCTATTATTTTTAGTCATATAAAGTAAGGTAAGAAATGAGGTAAGGCTTCAAAGGCCAGAGAAACAGCAGGAATTGTTCCAATCACCCAGAGTTATTAGGAAGGCTGGTCAAGACAGGGGTGACTCTAATGAAAGAGACCCTCTCCTTCCAGATATTTTGGTTAAATTTGGTAAAGAAGATTATAAAAATATATAAGACCTGCCCTGAGCCTCCCAGGGGCATATGGTCCAGCTGGAAAAACTACATAAGAATAAAACAGAAGATTCTGAAGCTAGAGAGATTCAGGTGGCACAAGGTCAGGGCTTAAGGAAGAAAGGGTTCAATTCAACCCAGGGATAGCACCGGTGAAAGACCCTGCCTCTCATTAGTGTATCTTTTGCCTAGACACTTTCCCTGTCCTATCATATTTAATTTAATCCTCCAAAGACCCCTGTGGGCTCAGTTACCCATGACTTTTGTCAATGCCAAAGCCCTTCCTACTATGAGTGGCCCTTGGAGGTGGGAAAGTAATTGAAAGAACGAAATAAACCACCTCGCAGGCTGAACTTGAACTTTTGTTGTTCTTTGAAAGCTTTGGGGTCATGGAAACACTAAGCCATGTGATACCTTAGACTTTTCTCAAAGATTTTCCATTGTGACCATGACCTACTGGAGCTAAAGACAGAACAAAACAAAACAGAAAACCTTCCTCCAGCACAGACTTCCCCAGTAGCTCTTCTGCCCTCATCTCCAGCACAGTGTCAGAAGCAAGCCTCACCCTCCTTTTGGGAACCCACCTGCTCTCCTAGGAGCTCCTGGTGTGCTCTGAAGCCCTGGCCACACATGATCAGGTCCCCACCTTTACCAGACACATCCCTCCCATGTTTCATGTAGGAAGCTCAGCAGACAGATCTCTCAAAGCGCACTGAGCCAACAGGCAACCAGTGGCCATGGAAGGTTATACTGGGTCAGAAGGAGAGAAGTTGTTGCTCTGTCACCTCAGTTACTGGACAAGTGCAGGTAGGTAAGGTGACATGGAACTTGCTTATTTCTGAAATGACCATGAGTTCAGATCTCTTAATCTTGAGTCACAGGCTGATAATACCCCCATTCTCCATTCTAAGGGAGGGCACCCCAATAATATCCACTTCCTAGATGAGGAAGGGCTGGGATTTAGCTCAGTTGGTAGAGCGCTGCACTGCAGTCTCTGAGGACCTGAGTTCAATTCCCAGCACCGCAAAAATGGGAAAAGGACCTGGCAATCCACTCCCAAGGCAATCCTGAAACAGTCTGCCACTGAAAACCCTATGAGGGTCTCTATGAGTTGGATACCGACTCGACGGCACCTAACAACATCAGATGAGGAAAATGAGGCACAGAGCTGTTGTAGGTGTGTTTTCTCATTCTCACAGCCTGTCTCTTGGTCACTCACTACAGATTGCTGCTTCTCAGGAAAACTGAGGTCCCCTTGGTGCACTGGTCCCCTTGGATGGTTCAGATGGCTCCCATTTTTAATTCCTGTCGTCCTTCCCAAAAAGCTGTATTCCTGTGCCCTTCAGATTCCCAAAGTAAATGATTAAATAATTGGGGCTGCCTAGCATCTGCTCCTAGGGGCTGGGGTTTAGTTCAGTTGGAAAAGTGCTGCTCCACACTTCCTGAGGGCTGGGGTTCGATACCCAGTACGAAAAATGGGAGAAGGATGTGGCAGTCCACTCTCAGAAACAATCCCAAAACAATCAGCCATTGAAAGCCCTATGAGGGTCGCTATGAGTCACCTAACAACAAGCACCTGTGACAACTCTGAAAAAGACATTAACAGGAGCACATGGGTTAAGTTGCCTGTGTGCATCTGTGCATGCACACACAGGCTTGGGCACACGTGTGCACATGCACACTTGGTGCTGTCTGTCAGATCGTGTTTGTGTTTCAGAGTTTTACACCAGGCCATGAGCCCTGCCTCTCTGACTAAGTCACTTTACCTTGGTAGGTTGTCATCTCTTCTCAGGACAATGTCCTCAAAGCCCCTCTGTCTGCTCACTGCAGCCCTGCAGTGGAATTTCGTTTTGCCCCTGGAATATCCTCCCAGACACACGTTTTCTCAGGATCCCCTCGCTGCTGTCGCGACTCAGTCCCCCCTCAGGGAGCCATCCCCTCCCATTGGTGGGAAGGCTATGTGCACCCCGGCCTTCACCTCTGTCGGGGATGGTGCAAACTGGGAACGCCTGTCCTTCTATTACAATTGCCTTTAACTTCTCCCCAGCCCTCATAACCTCCTGTCACCGGTTAGAGGAATGAGGTGCTTTAGGTATCCCTTTCAGCAAGAGCTCAGGGTTTGCCAAAATCGAACGATTAAAGTAAGGTCATTAAAGAGAAGAAAGCCATAAAATCTCAGGTGTTGAATCAAATCATGTCCCACCACAGAGTCAAAGAACTGCCCAGGTATAAATGATGCCAGATTGGTTCAGACTCGTGGACAATTTTTTTTCAGTAGGAATTTTTTAAGAGCTTTTTTTACTCTTTTGTACTGGAGTTGGAGGTGGTGGAGGTGAGGGAAGAAGGAGGAAACCCAGGAAAAGTAATGGGTTCTGAAATTCAAAGGAGATAGGGAAGACAAGTCACGTCCTGGAATCAAAGCAGACGGTAGTGCCCAGGAGTTGATTTAAATGGGCCATCTGCAGAAAACGCGGAGCAGAGGGAAACGCTGGGTTGGCACAAATAGAAACTATCCCTTCTAAAAGCTTCCGTCGGTGCACCATTAAGGCAGCTCTGCCGCTGGTTTCAGGCTTGGTCGTTTTGCCAGTCGTGATGTGGAACAGCGCCAAGGTACACGCGCCAGCGCGGGGCGCCCACTGCTCCCAGTGCGGCTCCTGGCAGGCACCTTTCCTCCTGCGCGCGGAGCGTGCGCAGTGTGAAGGAAGAAAAGTACTTGTGTGGAAGCAGTAGAAACCAGTTGCGCTTCCATAGCTAAGCCACCACGTGCACGCGCTGTTCTACCTTCTGGGGGCCCAGAGCAATTCCCACAGGAATGAAAATATCTTGAAGTTGAAAGAGAAATGAGGCCACTCCAGTGACTGTGTACATCTGTTAGCAAAAATGATTTGTACTTTGTAGTTTTTGATATGATTGTATTTATACTTTGGGATGGTTGTTGTTGTTAGGTGCCGTCGAGTTGTGTCCGACTCATAGAGACCCTCATAGGGTTTTCAATGGCTGATTGTTTGGGGATTGCCTTGGGAGTGGGTTGCCATGTCCTGCTCCCATTTTTGCAGTGCTGGGAATGGAACTCGGGACCTCAGAGACTGCAGAGTGGCGCTCTACCAACTGAACTAAATCCCAGCCCCCTTTTGGGATGAATGCTACCCTTATTGAATAAGAGAGGCAATGGAAACAGCATTGAAGTCATTTCCAAAATGATTCCAGTAATAATAGTATTATGATTACAACTATAGGGCTGGGATTCAGCTCGGTGGGTAGAGCGCTTGCTCTCTGCTCTCTGAGGTCTTGTGTTCAATCCCCAGCACCACAAAAAACATGAGAAGGATGTGGCAGTCCACTCCCAAAGCAATCAGACAGTCAAAACCCTATGAATAGCAGAAAAGCACTGACATAGAGTCCGGCATGCCACAGTGCTGGGGAATGTTTCGTTCTGAGGGACATAGGGTCCCTGCGAGTCATCCCCGACTCAAGGGCACCTAACAACAACAAAACAATTATAATTATAATAATTAATATTGTTGTTGTTAGGTGCCGTTGAGTTGGGTCCGACTTGTAGCGACCACTCATAGGGTTTTAGTGGCCGTTTCGGGATTGCTTCGAGAGTGGGTTGCTACATCCTTCTCCTGTTTTTGTGGTGCTGGGGATTGAACCCAGGGCCTCAGAGAGTGCAGCACGGCACTCTACCAACTGAGCTAAACCCTAGCCCACAATAATTAATACATAATTAATATATTATTGTAATAAATTATAATAATTGATAATAACAATGCCTAGTGCTTATCCAACACTTCCTATACACCAGACACTTTGCTCAGAATTTAAGGTGTAGGATCTCATTTATTAGTCATCAAACCATCCTTCCTGGTTCTACCCTCTGTATTGAGTGTCTATCCTCACCTTCCTTGCATCCATCACGGTGGTGAGTAGTCACAGGCAGAGCAAATATCCTTGCCTTCAGTTTGTGGCAGGAGGAAGGAGCTTAATGTTTCCTACCACATGGGTGGTTTCCCCTCATTAGAAGAAAATCTGAAGTCCTCGTTATAGTATCCAAAGTACTGTCATTACTTTGTGGTGTCAAACTCTTTCCTGCCTTGGGACCTTCATATTTGCGAACTCGCTTGCACACACTCTCTCTCTCTCTCTCTCTCTCTCTCTCTCTCTCCTCTCTCTCTCTCTTCCCCTCTCTCATACACACACACACATCACATCACACTAATTACTCACTTTTATCACCCTTCATATCCTGATTATTTGTTTAAAGAGATTTTGTGTGACCTTCCCATCGGAGTCAAGCTTCTCCGCTGAAAGCTCTCCCGGGACCCTATACTCTCCCTGTACAGAATGTATCTTTTTATAATTATTTGTTTGCTTGGCTTTATTTTTGCTGTTCATGTGGAGCCAGGAACAAGAAGTCTTTTGTTCTCCATTCTAGTCTCACTACCTTGCTGTAGCTGGTACATAGTGCATGTTTAATAATCATTTATAAAAAAAAAATTAAAAAATTGGAAATAGTTGTCATTACCCACCTGATAGATTAAACTGGTTTTTAAATGCTTAAAGTAAAGTGATAAACTATGGCTCTGCAGCCATATTGGTTTCTAGTTTGGTTTCTGGTGTGTTGGGCAATGTTTAATAAGCATCATGAAAGGGGAAAGGAAGGAAGGAGGGAAAGGAAGAAAGGAAAGCAGGAAAGAAGAAAGGAGAGAGAGGTAGGAAGGAAGGAGAGAGAGGGAGGAAGGAAGGAGAGAGAGGGAGGAAGGAAGGGAGGAGGGAAGGAAGGGAGGGAGGGAGGGAAGAAGGGTGGGAGGAAAGGAGGAAGGAAGGGGAAGTAAGAGAGGAAGGAAGGAGAAGGAGCCCCAAGTGCAGCATTTGCCAATTTCTGTGGTGTAAATATCCCCATTGCAGTTGATTCCAAGCCCACAGGGTGATGTCTGGTCAGGAAGAGATGCACACCCTTGGCTCTTGAGACCTGGTGCAGGACAGTTGTAGATATCACTGTTTTTGGAAAACCTGATGATTAGGTTGTTCATGGAGAAGATCATTTCATTTAAAGTGTTCTGTTCTTATTTGAATACACTATAGCTTCTCCTGTGGGCTAGATCAGAGCTTCTAACCTATAGCCAGGGGTGAGGGCTCTGCGCAGGTGAACTCTCATCCCTTCAGTCCCTAGGGTAACCTTAGATGCCAGGTCATCTCTGGCCACTCTGCATTCACCAGAACATACACAAATGTAATTGTTTGTGAGCGTATAAGAGCACAGAGGAAGGTTTCAAAGCATAGTAACGGGTTAGGAGCATGGTGCCTATGCAGCCAGGCCTCCACCTCCTCCTCTTGTATGCTGGTCGCAGGGAAGAGAGGGAGAATGTGCCCTGCCCTCCCCAGGCTGCTCCTGAAACCTCTTCCTGCTTGGTGCCACCCATCCTCTAGCCACCTCAACCCCCCAAATGCTCCACCCCAACCTTGGCACATAAACTTCCATCCTGCCTCCAAGAAAGATCTGACAAAGGCTGAATAAGGGTTCCCTCCTTCCTCATGGGCTGGGATTTAGCTCAGTTGGTAGAGCACTGCGCTGCAGTCTCTGAGGTCCCGAGTTCAATTCCCAGCACCGCAAAAATGGGAGAAGGACCTGGCAATCCACTCCCAAGGCAATCCTGAAGCAGTCAGCCATTGAAAACCCTATGAGTCAGATACCGACTCGACAAATGGGGCTGGGTTTAGCTCAGTTGGTAGAGTGCTGTGCTGCAGTCTCTGGGGTCCCGAGTTCAATTCCCAGCACAGCAAAAATGGAAGAAGGACCTGGCAATCCACTCCCAAGGCAATCCTGAAGCAGTCAGCGATTGAAAACCCTATGAGGGTCGCTATGAGTCGGATACCAACTCCACGGCACCTAACAACAACAACCTTCCTCATACCACCCTGGCCTACAATCCCGTCAGATCTTGGAAGCTTAGCAGGGTCGGGCCTGGTTAGTCCTTGCATGGGAGACCACCTGGGAACACCAGGTTGCTGTAGGCTTGGGAGACAGACCTGGTAGCCCACTCTCAAAAAACAATCAGCCACTGAAAACTCTATGAATAGCAGAGAAGCACTGATAGAGTGCCGGGCACTGTGCAGTGTTGGGAAATGTTTCATCTGTTGTACATAGGGTTGCTATGAGTTGGATCCAACAACCATCTTCATGATGATTAGAGGCAGAGATGATTTCTGTTTTACAAATGAGACTAATTAAAGTTTTGTTGTTGTTATTGATAGGTGCCATCGAGTCGGGTCTGACTCACAGTGAGCCTGTGTATAACAAAATGAAACACTACAGAGAGGTTAAATTATTCAAGCAAATATACCTCCTAGGTTAGCTGCAGGGCTTGGACTTGAATGTGTTACTCTCCTACTATCTCTTAGTCTTCTTGTCCAAAGCACCAACCACTAAATATTTCATAGAGTGCTCACCACCCTCTAAACTAGCAGAATAAAGTCATTCAAACATTTCCAGGGCCATCCTCTTCTACCCTTCATACAATTTAAAAGCACAAAATAAACACCACACTCATGAAAAGAAGGCCTTTGTGTTTACCTATAAGCTCTCTAAGGGCTGGGATTTACCTCAGTTAGTAGAGTGCTGCGCTGTAGTCTCTGAGGTCCAGAGTTCAATTCCCATCACCGCAAAAATGGGAGAAGGACCTGGCAATCCACTCCCAAGTAAATCCCGAAACAGTCAGCCATTGAAAACCCTATGAGGGTCACTATGAGCCAGATACCGACTCGAGGGCACCTAACAACAACAATAAGCTCTCTAAAGCCTGCAGCTGTGGTACTGTGACATCAGATATCAGAAGTTAAGGTCAGGCCTGGTTAGTATTTGGATGGGAGACCACCTGGGAATGCCAGGTGCTGTAGGCTTGGGAGAAGGACCCGGCAACCCACTCCCAAATCAATCCACCATTGAAAACCCTATGAACAGCAGAGAAGTACTGACAATGGTGTTTTGCCTGTTGTACGTAGGGGCACTATGAGCAGGACAAGACTCTACAGCACCTAACAACAACCACAACATCATTTTCTCTCTAGTATAGACAACTCATCTTGAACCTTTCTCTGTCCCACAACCTTTAGAAAAGCAAAATATATTTTAAAATAGTAAAAATTTATTGGTACAGATTAATTGGTCATTGGTAAGAAAGGTAATTTGTATTCTCAGTTTTATGTACTTATTACCATGACAAAATGACTTTATTTAAGGCCTCTATATTTTCTGTTAAAATATTTTGTTTTCCATATCACTCTTTTTGGGGGGATTGCTTCTTTTTTGCAAATTATTATTCATTGAATAAAACACACAGATACAGAAAACCAGAAAGCACACGCACACACACACACACACACACACACACACACACACACAAATAGATTAGTGAATTATTAAAAGGTCAGCATAGTGGCTGACACCTGTCATCCCAGCAACTTGGGTGGCTGAGGGAAGAGGATCGCAAGTTCGAGGCCAGAGGCAGCCTGTGTAATTTAGTGAGAACCTATCTCACAATAACAAGTACAAAATTGGGCTGGGGCTGCAGCTCAGGGGTGGAGTGTTTGCAAAGCATGTGTGAGGCCTTGGGTTCAAGTAAGCATCTTTGGAATCATCACCATGTCAAAACCTGTCTTCCAGGAAAAGCAATCAGTATCTTGATGCTACATTTTTTATGGTCATCACAAAAGTGTATGTCCTTACATGAAAGTTTAGTTTCTCAGTAAAAAAAAACACACACACACGCACACACAAAAGACGCTGGTCCAGTTCTTTCCTTACAGTGTATCTGGTAAGGCAGGCATTTGGCCACATGATCCCCTGCAGGACGGACTTGGCTGGTCGTCCACTTGGTGATGTGGTTCTCATGCTGCTGTGCCCTCTGTCTCTGGCACATCGTCACCTGGACACAGAGGTTTGCTGGGGCTCAGGATCCAGCCCTTTGCAGGACTGTAAGTTATGCTGCGTTCTCTCATCAGATGTCCAAGGTCTTACTGCAAGCATTTCATTGTTGTTATTGTCGTTAGGTGCTGTCAAGTCGGTGTCCAACTCATAGCGACCCTATGTGCAATAGGCAAAACACTACTGTCAGTGCTTCTCTGCTATTCATAGGGTTTTCAATGGCTGACTGTTTGTTTTGGGGGGTGGTGGTGGGGATGGGGAGTGGGTTTCCAGGTCCTTCTGCCAAGCCTACAGCACCTGGTGTTCCCAGGCAGTCTCCCATCCAAGTACTAACCAGGCCTGAAAATGTTTCCAAAATCTGACGGGATCTGAAGCCACAGTGGTTCAGCTACAGGCTCAAGCATTTCATGATCCACTTAGAGGCAGTTGATGATCAAACTTTGGACATTTATTCACCAGAAGTTACAAAATAATGAGATTCTAATTCCCTCATTTAGCATTCTCCCTGTTGTTGTTATTGCTAGGTGCCATCGATTCAGGTCTGACTCATAGCAGCCCTATGTACAACACAATGAAACACTTCCCAATTCTGTGCCAGGCACATGATCTTTTTAAATGTTTAAGCCCATTGCTTCAGGCACTGTATCGATCCATCTAGTTAAGGGTCTTCCTTTTTTTTCTTTGACCTGCCACTCTCCCGAACATGATGTCCTTCTCCAGGGATTGGTCCCTCCTGACTACATGTCCAAAATACATAAGATGCAGTCTAGCCATTGTTGTTTCCAGGGAGCACTCTGGTTGCACTTCCTCTAAGATGAATCCGTTGGTTATTTGGCAGCCCATGGTATATTCAGTATTCATCTATAGCACCGTAATTCAGCATGGCTAGGACAGTGGTAATGGCAATGGGGCTGTTAACATTCTCTATTGGAGGGTGAAGGGAAGGAGGGTCACAGAACCCTCATGAGACCCCCAGAAGACTCTTCCCTGAGGTCCCAATCACCATTCCCTTCTGCCCCAGCTGCACGTGATGCTAAGTTTCATCTATAAGAGGTGAATGATTGGCTGGGGCTGGACTTTGCTGTTGTGCAGCTTCCCATGGGACGGGGTGGGAACTCCTCAGAGGGCTTCCTTCAGTGGTACATCTGTCCATAACTGTTGTCTGTGAGTTGCGCGCTCCCCTGGAATCGACTGCAATAGTTCACCAAGTTTAACTTGACACGATCCTTTCTTTGGTCTGTCTGCGCCCGCTATGTGGGGTGACTGGACCTTCCTAGGGAAACTAGTTTATGGAACAGGCGCTCAATCTGTGTGAGGCTCTTTGCTGTGCTTTGCCTTCTCCCACACCAACGCCAATTCACACAGTGCGGGACCATTGTGTTTTGGCATTGGTGGGGTATCTTGTCATTTAGATGGATTGCCAGTGCTGTCCGTGAGTTCTTATTTTGCTACATCGTTGTTCTCTTTTTAGAAGGTCCGCCATCATTGTTGCCATCACCGCTGCCTTCTTTCCAGAATTCACAAACATGTTTTGACAGCACAGACTGGAGCAGAAAGAGAATCTCCAGGAAAAAAATAAAGAAATTTTAGATGGAGCTCTTGGGGAAAATAATGAGGAGACAATAAAGGCAATTAAATCAAGAAAAAAGAAAGGCAATTAGTTTCTCCAGAGAAACAAAACAAAGCATACTGTACACACACACACACACACACACACACACACACAACCACTGCCAGAGAGCCAGACCCAACAGCGAAACAAATTAAAGCCTGGCATGACTTTAAGCAACTGATGGAATCTAAGATACAAGAGCTCATTGGAGTTGAGGCGTATTCTCTTTTTAGTGGCTAGATGTTATGACTTTGGGCATAGAGAAATGGAAAACATGATCCCTTGTAATTTTAGGTATTTACCTAGTTTCTGCCAATGAC
>VMDO01010436.1:0-71707 GCA_007922755.1 Pedetes capensis
TCCTTCTTGAATGATATCTTTTATGTCGTGCCACAACTCTTCTGGTCTCCTGTCATTTGTGTCTAATGCATTAAACCTATTTTTGAGGTGGTCTCTGAACTCAGGTGGGATATACTCAAGGTCATACCATGGCTCTCGTATACTTGTTCTAATTTTCTTCAGCTTCAGTTTGAACTTGCATATGAGAAGTTGATGGTCTATCTATGTTTTATTGACTATGCAAAGGCATTTGATTGTGTGGATCATAACAAATTATGGATAACACTTCGGAAAATGGGAATACCAGAACACCTAATTGTGCCCATGAAAAATCTGTACTTGAACCAGGAGGCAGTTGTTCGAATAGAACAAGGAAGCACTGAGTGGTTTAAAGTTGAGAAAGGTGTGCCGCAGGGCTGTATACTTTCACCCTATCTCTTCAATTTATATGCTGAGCAAATAATCCGAGAAGCTGGAGTTTATGAGGAAGAACGTGGCATCAAGATTGGAGGAAGACTCATTAACAACCTGCGTTATGCAGATGACAGCACTTTGCTTGCTGAAAATGAAGAGGATTTAAAATACTTACTGATGAAGATCAAAGATCATAGCCTTCAATATGGGTTACGACTAAACATCAACAAAACAAAAGTCCTTACAATTGGGTCAGCATGTAACTTCACAATAAATGGTGAAAAGATTGAGGTTGTCCAAGATTTTGCTTTGTTTGGCTCTATAATCAACACCCGTGGAAGCAGCAGTCAAGAAATCAAAAGACTCATTGCTCTAGGAAAAGCTGTGGCAAAAGATCTCTTTAGAGTATTGAAAAGCAAAGATGTCACATTGAAGACGAAGGTGCGTCTGACTCATGCCATGGTGTTTTCAGTTGCGTGATATGCTCATGAAATCTGGACATTGAAGAGAGACAGAAAAAGAATTGATGCTTTTGAATTGTGGTGCTGGAGATGTCTATTGAATATACCGTGGACTGCCAAAAGAACCAACAAATCTGCCCTAGAAGAAGTGCAACCAGAGTGCTCCTTGGAAGAAAGAATGGCCAGATTGTGTCTTACATATTTTGGACATGTAGTCACGAGAGATCAATCTCTGGAGAAGGACATCATGTTTGGGAGAGTGGCAGGTCAACACAACCAGATGGATTGACACAGTGTCTGCAACAATGGGCTTAAACATAAATAAGATGGTTTGCCTGGCACAGAATCGGCAAGTGTTTCAATCTGCTGTACATAGGATCGCTATGAGTCAGACTCGACTCGACGGCACCTAACAACAACAACATAAGTTTTTATACATGTTTTTTACATATGTTTGCCCAAATGTCTCTTTAGGGAAAATGTCCTGGATTATAGAGAATAAATTTATTCAACTTCTTAAATAATGCCAATTTTTCTCTAACATGATCTTATAAAGTTACATCTAAATGACTTTGTATGAGTTTCCTTGTTCCATATTAAACAAAATGACCAGATTGACCATTTTTAATGTTTTGATGGGTAAACATACATGTAATCTGGTAAGTTTGAGTATTTTATACCATGTATGCTGGACATTCAGTCCTTCTTCTACAAAGGTTTGTACTTACTATTTGTTCCTTTTTATGGTGTTCTGTGTTTTTCTATAGGATTTTTACATTAGATTGTTGTTCTTATTGATTTGCACTTTTGTATCTTGTTAAGGAAATCATAGATTTTGTTTGAATAGTTGTGGTTTTCCTAATCACATTATATTTTTTTATCCATTTGGAACTGAACTTTATCTGTGAGAAAATTGAGATAACATCATTTTTCCTAAAGTAACAAACAATTGACAAAAGATTATTAAATACTTCTTTTCTTACTGATCTGAAATTACACTATATGCACATCAATATCTCATGTATAGTTGGATCTTTTTTCTTCTTTTTTTGTTATCCTGTGTTCTTACCACATAGCATTGTAATAACTTTTTAATGTAAAGTTTTCATTTTTTTCTTTAAAATAGTTGTAAACCTAAAAAATGTTGTAAGAGTGGAAAAGAAAGTCACAAGCATCTTCCCATGACAATATCTTCAATAATCATTGAGCAGTGATCAAAATCATACAATTAACATTGTGAAAACATGATTAACTAGTGTACAAACTTTTTAAATGTAATCATTTTCCCTAATACCCTATTTCTTTTCCAAGATCTTCTAACATCCCATATTATGCTTGCTGTATTTCTTTATTATCTTCCAGTTTGTGAAAATTCTTCAATTCCTCTTTCTTTATTTTTTATGACCCTGGCACTTTTTATGGTTGATGGTCAGTTATTCTGTACAAAGTATTTCAATTTAGGTTTGTCCTACATTTATCATCACTAGATTGAAAATAAGCATTTTTACAAATAATTCATAGATGTAATATTATGTCCTTTCCAGTATATCACATCAATATATCTTATGGTCAAGGTTGTTAATTTTAATTTTATTATTAAGGTAATGCCTGCCAGATGTTTCCATTATAAAACTACTATTTTACCTGTAAAATAAATACACTGGTTTTAAATATGGAGTTCAGTTAGTTTCAACAAAGAAACACATCAAAGTAACCCATCTTCCTGTCAAGATATGGTACATTTCCATTCTTTCAGAAGGTTTTCTTGTGTAGCTTCCTAGTCATCACCCCATAAAAACACCCCTAGAAAGCAACCCTTTTGACTTTAGTCAACATATTTTCTACTAGCTCTTTATAGATATCTTAGGATACTCTATATAAATTACCATGTTATTTATGAACTATCTTTCAAACTTTAATTATTTCATTGGCTGGACTTCTATCAAAATATTTAATACAAATGGGAAGAACATTTTATTGTTCTTGACCTATGAGGAAAGTGTTCTGCATTTTAACATTAATTAAGATACTAACTGGAAAAGTGATATCAGGAAAATTAAGAGCTAGGAATTCCCAGCCATTGTGTCCTCACAGAAATGGCGACTTAACAACTACTCATGAATTAAAATATCTTTATGAAAGCTTGAGAGTCCAACTGAAATGTTCCAGGCCCCTGGCATACCATGATATCTGAGCTAAATCCCAGCCCAAGATTAGCTTCATTAGAAAGGATAAAAGTGGTTACATTTCACATACCTCCTCTCTCCCATAAGCCTACACAATTTAAGAGATAGTACTCACATTTGTGGGTTCTCATGCAAGGAAAATAATGAAGTGATGATCCAGCTTCCCTGGCTTTTAGGCCTATTTCTATCTTGCTGCACCTATGATACTGAGGAAACCAACATAGCTGAATCATCAGAAGGCAGATAAGATAAAAAATGTGTAAAATTCTCATGAAAATCAATATCTAGATCTCATCTATGGCCCTACAGACCCCAAACAGCTGGAATTTCATATGCCCTCCCAAATGCACATGGTATTTTAAGCTACTCTTGTTCTTGGCAGCCAGATTTATTATAAAATTGGGAGAAGATGGAAAACCCTGTAATGTCCCTTTTATTGAGGAATGAGACATGTAGAGCTTATTAGCACCATTTCAGCATATAATTTCACCACTATTGGGAAAAATAGTAGGTGATCATGGCACTCAGCAGGATTCTACACAGAGAAGACACAATCCTCAGACATCTTTGGTAAGGAAGAAGAGAAGAGGAGCTTGCACCCATTGCCTCAGATTCCAAGGCACCACCCTGGGAGAAAGAAGCAGGAGTCTGTCACCCCCAAAGAGCCCTGCAGAATAAAGAATAAGAATCCTAAGTCTTCTCTCCTAGTAAGAAGTAAGAGAAGTGGAGCCGGTACATTCAGAGAAAAGATTCAAAAGACTTATAGAATCTGTAACCAGGCTGACAGGTGAAGATCTGTGCCTCCTGAAGTCATTCTGTGATGACTGGAGAAACTGATTGCCTCTTTAAGTGTGCAAAAACCAATGGATAGCTATGGATACCTGGAAGATTCATGGAACCATGACATCACCAAAGGAACAAATGATATATTAATTGACCCTAAAAAAATGGAGACCTATGAATTGCCTGAGAAATAATGTTAAATAATCTTAAAGGAGCTCAATGATATGCAAGAGGACAAGGATAGACAATGAAATGAAATTGAAAAAAATAATGCATAGCAAAATATAAAGTTCAAAAAGGACATAGAATGTATAGAAAGAAAGTATAAGTCTGGAAATGAAGAATACAATAACTGAAATTAAAAATTCAATAGATGTCTTCAGTTGCAGACTTCCTCAAAACACACACATGCACGCACATACACAATAAATGAGTGAACTCAAAACCAAGTCTTTTGAAGTTACATACCTGGAAGAGTTAACAGAATGCAAAGAATGAAAATGAGTAGAGGAAACATATGAAATGTATAGAAAATCATCAAGTGAGTCAAAATGAGTCAACATAACTCTGGTACCAAATACAGTGAAGAAAATTAGTTGAAAAGAGTATCACAAGTGACCATAGACAAAAACTGATAGAGATAAAAATTTTGGTTTTATTACTATGAAGCTGCTTGATTTATTTCTCAGGCCTTTTTCCTACAGGCAAATACATATTTATTTTTTCAAATAAAACAAGTTTGTACTGTACATATTACTTGATATTTTTTAGAAGATTTGGTACATGAACAATTTTCTATGTCATTAAATATCTATTTCTCTAGTATAACTTTTTAACTCTTTTCAGTCATGCCTATCAATTTAATCAGTCCCACATACTCTGCAAGCACTATGTCATGGAGATGCACCCTAAGCCTCTATTCTATTTATTATTTTATCTTTAAACACTGTTTGCTAAGTTACACAGGTTGCTTCTAGCGTAGAACTTGAAATCCTCCTCTTTCCTCGGTCACTGGGATCATAGGCCTGTGCCTCCTTGCTAAGCATCTGTCTGATTCACTTTCATTGACACACTGCTTTATACTATTTTGAGTACTCTTTATATTATGTATTAAAATCTGCACACACAACATGAAAAATTCTCTTTTATGTTGAGCATCATGTTTCTTCTTTTTAAATTATTTTGGCATGTTTGAACTAAGTTAATTTCCCTGTATCCTTTTGAATAGAGTACTAGTTTTACAAAAGAACTACAAAAGTTCTATAAAAGTTTTGTGTACTATAAAAGTACACAAAAATGTATGATATAAATATTTCAGTATAATAATAATTAGATCAAAAGTCCTGAACATATATAGATAGATATACTTTAAAAAAAGACATGCAAGTAAAATGGAGACCATTGGTGGAAAGGGAGGGAAATGATCAGAAGCTGGCTTGGGGATGTCCCATTTTTAAACAAATGTCATAGAACTTAAGGAAACTTCTCTCTTGTTCTCTCTCTCTTTCTCAAAGAAGAAATTTTTGTGAGTCCATAACTCATTTAAAGTTATGTTTTCTCAAATATCTTAAAAATGTGTTATTGAACTATGCAAAATAGTGTAGTGGGCTAGGGAAGGAGGAGTTAACAACAGATTTTGCTGAATGCGGCAGCTAAAAACCAAAGAGAAGTCTAAATTGTATAATGTTTCACAATTATATAAATAAAGAAGATACCATTTACCATGACTGGATACTGAGAACTAAAAGCTTTATAAAGGAGGAAATCAAATTTGATTCAGATGTACTTGGTGGAAAGTGACTATGGGACTCCAAATAAATATATCTAAAAACTGTAGGTCTGAGTGCTATACTAATGGTCAGTTTAGAAGTTAGGATATTTCAAGAGACTTTTTTTTTAATTAAGAAAAAAATTTCACTAAAACTTTTCTTTGGGAAATAAATACTGATTTATTGCAGATTTTCTTCACATGTTTTCAAGGGAAAATGTAACCATTCCTTAAAGCTTTGTGAATATCTTTCATGAAGCACTATAAGAACAATTGCTTATTGAGGGTATTATTGATACAAAGTTCTAAGCAAGACTTTAAAAATTTGTTAACAACTGTGCACAAAACTTCTAATTTATTTATCAGCATATATTTCTCATGTAATAATTAGAAAATATACCCAAAGACATCTCACTTTTTATATTTATTTACTTTATCTCTATAATCTAGGAAGATTAAAAATAGCTGCCTTGATATCCTTTCTGAAATAAAGCATCAGTAGTAGAACTTAAATATTTTTTAAAAAATCTTCCCAATTAGACTAATTATTCATAGATTACTGATATCCTTCCATTCTGAATGATGGTATAAAGTACTAATCAAGAAAATCAAGATTAGATTTCATAACCTGATTTTATATATTGATCACAAATCCCATAAAGTATTATCCCTACCTTGATTATTAAGCATACATGAATATTGTATACTCATGAAAATTTTTAATGAAACTTAACTTTTAAAATGTACCACAAATGAGAAACAGCTATAAATGACAAGTTTCTCTCTGACTAATGTAATGGTACTCTGTAATCACAGACTCCAATCTGCCCCCAAACAAATTACACTGTGACAAAAACTGTCTGCAATAGAAAAGTCAAAATGCATATAGCACTGCAATCAGCTTTGGTAGAGTGATCCAACAGAATAGTCAGTCAAGATTAAAATGGGATCTGACAACAAGGCAAGATAGGACTACTGGACCCAGAGAATAGAGGCATTGCCAATGCTGAGCTGGAATCCTGTCCTGGAAAGAAGGGATATGCAAAAGGAAGCCACACTGGGATTGGAAAGCAGGCTTCTGCCCATAAAGGTTAGTGATGTTGAAACCTCAAAAACCTCAGAGGTTCAAATTGGGTAAGTCAGTATTACAGAGTGGCAGGGTGGGGTGGCCAGCATGGTTCTGCTGAGTAGCCGAGAACTCAGCCTACTACAGCAGGACATTCGGGGTTCTGTTCCCAGCCCTGGCTCTCACTTGCCCTAGAAATTAGCCACTTAACTTTCTCTGTCCCAGTTTTCTTCTAAATATAATCACATGAATACATTTACCACATACTGAATTTACTAGGATGTCACCAGTTAGTGTTTTAAAATAGAATAGAATAAAATGGAACAGAGCAGAAATTATAGAGCAATAAGAGATTTTACAGATATACTAATCCAAGACTTCCAACACTTTTTTTAGAGAGAAAGAACATACCCCAAATAACATATCTAGTTAATATTTTGAAAGCTTCTCTTTTTAAACTCATACTTATAGACAATATTCTTTGAACATATGACACAATTTTGTTTTCTTTGTATTTTCCCAGTTGAAATTTAGGAAATTTCAGTTAATTTCATTTAGGAAATTTAGGAAAATGGTTAGAAATAAAGTTATAGTTGAATATTTAATATATAATCTTATATGATTCAACCAGGCAACTCTGATGTCCCTTGATTTCTGCTATCAGAAACTTTCTAACTACAGTAGTTATATACCTAGAACCTTAGTTGCTCCATGGAGGCTGAGAACAGTATTCTTATGAGTAAGGAGAGAGGGATTTAGCAGCAGAGTGATGGTTGGATGAGTCCTAGAAAGGAATGAAAGATACTTGCTAAGTTCAATCATTCAGCACCGTAGAAAAACTATCTCTTCAATTATAAATTGTGGGATTTGTAGTACGTGGCTTAAAAGATCTGTTCTTATCTTGGATTCCAGAGTTCTAAGTTTGGTGGAGAAAATTCTATGTAGCAAAATCCTTAAGCTTGTGACCCCCACCACTGTTTGACAGGGAATATAAGAAAATTAAAAGGTTCAAAATTTCAGGCTAAAAATAAATTTAATATACCAGGTGACCAGTTTATATATGTAGATATTTCTAATTTTAAAAAGACATTTGGACACAGATTCATCAAGATTAGATCTTTCTAATTTCTTATTTGTAATGATGACTCCTGCAGCCATAGCCCTGTGGCATCTGATCCCACCAGATTTTGGAAGCTAAGCATGGTCAGGCCTGGTTAGTACTTGGATGGGAGACTGCCTGGGAACACCAGGTACTGTAGGCTTGGGAGAAGGACCTGGCAATCTGCTCCCAAAAATCAATCTGCCATTGAAAGCCTTATGAACAGCAGAGAAGCACTGACAATAATATTTCACCTGTTGTACATAGGGTGGATATTCGATGGCACCTAACAACAACAATGATGGTTTATATTACAGGGCATCCACACTTTACCTCCCACATATCTGTCAGTTTGTCATGCTTTGCTTGTATATTGCTGTGATGCTGAAAGCTATTCCACTGGTATTTCAAATACCAGCAGTGTTACCCATGGTTGACAGGTCTCAACAGAGCTTCCAGACTAAGACACACTAGGGAGAAGGACCTGGCTACCCACTCCCAAAACAGCCATTGAAAACTCAGTGAATAGCAGAGAAGCACTGCCAAATATAGTACTGGAAAATGAGCCCCACAGGCTGGAAGGCATTCAAGAGATGACTCAGAGTTTCATCCTCAAGATAGAGTCAATTTTAATGATAACAGTGAAGTAAAGCCCCTGGGACATCCTTTTGTTGATGTGTCATGACTCACAATGAGAAGAAACATAGTGGCTACAACAATGGGCTCAAACATAAAAAGATCATGTGCATGGCACAGTGTCAGGCAGTGCTTCCTTCTGTTTTACTTAGGGTCATGATGAGTTGGATCTGACTCCCGGGCACCTAACAACAACAACACTTTACCCAGCAATGTAGAAGCAGTGGGTGTGGTAATGTCTTATGGCATCCTCATGGGCATACAATCATGACATGAAATATGTAAAGGGGAACTTTAGATCATTTCTAGAATTATGAAGGAGCAGAAGGGTGTTCTGAATTCTTTAGAGTCTCTAAAGTAGAAAATGGTTTTGGTTAAATCCTATGAAAGGGGAAATAAAGCTTACTTTCACTTAAGGATACTTTATGTCAGTCTAGTTGTGAAGACGATCTCAGTTCAGAATCCTGCATCTGGAAACCCAAGAAAGCCAAGAAAATGTCCTTTACTCAAAACTGCAAGAAGGAAAATATAAAACCCAAAGTTAAGTATGACTGTCCAGCTGGCGCATGTGCCTGTGCCACAATTGGCTTTGGCAAATCCTGGCCCCAAAGCCTCGAATGGCTCTGAGGCTCTCACCACAAGAAAATCATGGGTTTTAAAATACAAGAATTAAAGAACACATTGATGTAATTTTGGTGCAAGAGCATTTAGAGAAATATATGTTTGTCTTTGAAGGCTGGATAACCTTGGGAATGCTTCAGTCCTGTAATGGGACTACTTGCCTAGGAGTTGGTTCTACAGTCTCTAATGAAATTTGAATATTAACCATGCCCAAAGCCTAGACTTGAGCTTTTGCAATTCTCACCATACCATGCCCAGGGGGGAGCACTCAGTGCCCAAACTTGTCTTTAAAATTAGAAATATATTTATGTCTATAAGCTTGTCACCTGGAATATTAAAGGATCATAAAATGAAATTAGCTCTTGAATTTACTTAAGAGACTTTCTTTTAAGTACTCCCATGAACTCTGCTTGAATCACTACCTTAATTCTTAAGATATACTTCCATACAAAAGAATAATAATTTCCCCCTATAATTTTATGTATTCATTCTTGTTCTTCCCTTGAGAGTCAGGAAGAATAATCCATCTTCTTTGCAATGCCCATCCCCAACCCCAATCTCATTTTCAGACTAAACATTCCAATTATTTCACCTAATATCACCATTTCAGATAATTCACAATCCTGATTACTCTTTACTGCATATTCCTAGTTTAATTTTCATATTTTTGTTTGTTTGCATTTTATTTTATTTCAAGTTATTTTGAGACAGGGTCTTGTTATGCAGTCCATAGTGGCCTGGAACTCATGATCTTCTTGTCTCAGCCTCCCTATTGCTGGTATTATGAGTATATGCTATGTCACTTGGCTGTGTTCATCTTTCTAGGTATTTCTTTCCATTTTTAAAAACATTTTGTCAAACTTTACATTGTAATACTCCTATAAAATGAAACAGAATCATAGCCAGGCACTATGGTTCATGCCTGTAATCTCACCTACTTGGGAGGCTGAGGCAGGAGGATCCCTAAATAGCAGAAGCAGCCTCCACACTTAGTGAGACTATGTCTCAAGATAAAAAATACAAAAGGAGAGCAGAGATGTAGCTCAGTGGCAGAACCCTTAAAGGTATAAGGCCCTGGGTTCAACTCCCAGTACTGAAAAAAGAAAAATGAAAGAAAGAAAGAAAGAAAGAAAGAAAGAAAGAAAGAAAGAAAGAAAGAGTGGAGGGAAGGAAAGGAAAGGAAAACAAGGAAAGGAAAGGAAGAAAGCAGAATCTTGACATAAAGATTAAAAGTGGGTTTATTCAGACAATTCTGGTTTATTTACAGGTTTTAGTGCTAACTTTTAGAAAAAAATCAATCACTAATCTCAGTCATAAAAGCCTTCTTTGTCATTGCTACCATATGTATACTCAAGTTACCTTGAGTAAAATTTACTCTGTATTATTCTTCCTTGCCTTATGGAACATGTTTAAGAGATAAAACCAAAATAAATGTTAAATCTGAAATGTGTACTTTTGTACTCAATTAAGTCTAAACACAAAATTCTTGATTAGATGGAAAATGAGAAATCAACAGATGTTTCCCCCATTTAGACTTAAGGAATCAAAGACTCAGAGGAGTAAGTGGTTTGCCCAAGCTATTTTGCCTACAATCTCAAATTACTAGGAAGAGCATGACAATGACTCCAGGATCTTTTGTTTCAATCCAAACTTCTTTCTCATAAACCATATATGGCCAGCATGCCATAAATTTCAGCTGCATTTAAATTCTGCTTTAGTTGTTAAATGACTTACTCTATATCCTGTACAAACAATAGAGAATAATAAGCCATAAAATACAATGTCGACTGAATCATCCTTACAAAGCATGCTTAGTCAACCAATGCTAGTACTGAGTTATGTTTCTAGATGCTAGTTACCAAGTTGAGTTCTAGTTCACTAGGTATTAATTATGCTTCTTACTGCACACTTCTGTTTCAGTTAATTATGCTCCATAATTGACTATCCAAAACTTGATGAGCTATGTTGGTTGTTTTTGTTAGTGCCATCAAGTCATGTCCAACTCATGGTGACCTTCATAGGGTTTTCAGTGGCTGACTGTTTCAGGATTGCTTTGGGAGTGGGTTACCATGTCCTTCTCCCATTGGTGAGCTATATATAGAGCAACATTATTCAGCCTTTAAAAAGAAGGAAATCTTGTCATTTGTGACACTGATAAACTTGGAAAACATTGTACTAAATAAAATAAGACAGATATAGAAAGACAAATACTGTGTGATCTTAATTATATGTAGAATTTTATAAAGTTGTACTTACAGAAGCAGGAAGTAGAAGGATAGAGGCAAGAAATAAGGGGAGGAGGAAATGAGGAGATATTCATCAAAAAGTATAAGCATTTGGTTATACAATGAATAAGTTCTGGAGACTTAATATATAATATGGTGGCTATAGCTAATGATTGGGCTGAGGTTTACTTCAGTTGGTAGAGTGCTCCCCCATACTCTCTAAAGCCCTAAGTTCAGATCTCCAACATCACAAAAAAACAAAGAAAAACAAAAACAGGAGGACCTGGCAACCCACTCTCAAAAAAATCCTGAATCAATTAGCTATTGAAAACCATATCAGGGTCATTATGAGCCAGACCTGACTCGATGGCACATAACAGCAACAACATAGTTAATGATTATCTATTGCATCTTGAAATTTGCTAAAAAGAGTAGTCCCTAATTATTCTTTCCAGAGCACACAAAACAAAGGTAAATGTATGAGGAGACTGATGCATTAATTACATTGATTGGGGTAATCATTTCTCAATGTTTAGAGATTTCAAAAAGTTATGTCATATAGATTAAAGGTATATAAATTTTGTCAACTACAACTCAATAAAGCTGAAAACCCCACTCATTTAAACTAATAATCATTTGCTTTTACTGTGGGCCAGAAATTTTGATCATCCTTACTGAGGATAGCTTATCTCTTCATCTGGTGGTAGGTCCTTCTTCTATTGTCTTCAGGTTAACAAGAATGTTCAACACTACCACACTTAAGCGACTGACTGTTCAGTCAGGATGGCCTCTCTTCATGTAGTCTGAGTAGGTCTGGGACCTCAGTTTTCATTATGGGCCCACTGTTCTCAACTTATATGTGTAAACTGAGCATCTTATGTTGTGTATGGGTAACCCTTGAATGAAAGCAAAAGCTCTTCACAGTGAAGGAAAAAATCAATAGAAGAAATAGAAAGCCCACAGCATGAAAGAAAATCATTGCCAACTATACATATGACAGGATATTAATATTTAAGATATATAAATGACTGAAAAAATTAAATACCAAAAAATAAAATAGTCCAACCAATAGGTGAGACATTGAAGTAAGCAGCTCTCAAAAGAAGAAATACAAGTGGCCAAAAACATATGAAATGTGTTCAACATCCTTAGCCATCAGAGAAATCCAAATTAAAACTACACTGAGATTCCATTTCACTGTAATCAGAAAGGTCAGCATCAGCAAAAACAACAACAACAATAAATGCTGGTGAGGATGTGGCAAAAAAAAAAATGGAATTCTTCTACATTGCTGTTTGGGCTATGAACTGCTAAAGCCATTATGGAAATCAGTACAGAGATTCCTCACAAAACTAAAAATAGAACTAACATATCACCCACCTCTTCCACTCTTGGGCATATATTCAAAGGAATCCAAGTCATCATGCCACAGAAACACCCAAAATTTCATGTTTATTGCAGCACTATTCACAATTGAAAGGCTGTAGAATCAGCTCAGATGCCCATCAACAGATGAATGGATTTTAAAAGTTGATATTTAATTGGGCATGGTGGGGCATGCCTATAATCTCAGCCACTCAGGAGGCAGATGCAGGAGGATAGTGAGTTAAAGGGCAAAGCAGTCTGTGTAACTTAGTGAGATCTTAACTGAAGATAAAAAAAGAAAAAGAAAAAAATGGGATGTACCCCATTTGCAGCTCTGAAATACTTCAAAGTACTTTCAAGGCACTGGATTTAACACCCAAGTACCACAAAAAGGTTTAAATGTTACATAGATACACAATCAAAAATTATTCGTCCATAAAGAATAACAAAATCTTACAAATTCATGGAGACTAAATAATACACTGCTTAATAATCAATGGGTTATTGAAGAAATTAAAGGAGAAATTTAAAAATTCCTGCAATCAAATGAAGATGAAAACGCATCCTACCAAAACATATGGGATACAGCAAAGGCAGTTCTAAGAGGAAAAGTCATAGCATTGAGTGTCTTCATCAGTAAGGTAGGGAAGAGCCAAATAAACAACCTAATGACACATCTGAGGACACCAGAAAGTCTACAACAAATCAATCCCAAAAGGAGAACTCAGACAGAAATTTTCAAGATCAAGACAGAGGTATCTCAATTAGAATCTAAACAGGCAATTCAAAGAATTAATGAGACTAAGAGCTGGTTCTTTGAAAAGATTAATAAAATAGATGCTTCTCTAGCCAATCTCATCAAAAAGAAAAAGAACAAGCCAACATCATGAAAATTAGAGATGAAAATGGGATCATGACCACCAATAACAAAGAAATACAGAAAATCGTCATGGAATACTTTGAGAAATTGCATTCCACAAAATATAAAAATATAGAAGAAATGGATAAACTTAGTAACACATGTGATTTACCAAATTTAACCCCAGAGGGCATAAGTGACTGAAGCAAACCCATTACATATGCTGAAATAGAAAAGGTAATAAAAAGTCTCCCAACAAACAGGAACCCAGGATCTGATGGGTTCACAGCAGTATTCTACCAGACTTTCAAAGAACAATTAATACCAGTTTTCCTCAAATTTTTTCGAAAAGTAAAAGAGGAGGGAGCACTCCCAAACTCATTCTATGAAGTTACCATCATATTAATACCTAAACCAGTAAATGATATCTAAGATAGAGAATTATAAACTCATTTTCCTCATGAACATAGATGCAAAAATTCATAACAAAATCCTGGAAAACCAAATTCAGCAACATATTATAAAGATTATTCACCATGACCAAGTGGGATTTATTCCACAGATGCAAGGCTGGTTCAACATACAAAAAACAATGAATGTAATTCAACATATCAAGAGGCTTGCAAAGAAAAATCACATGATCATCTCAACTGATGCTGAAAAGGCCTCTGACAAACTGCAACACCTTTTCATGATAAAGGTGTTGGAGAAGATGGGCATAACAGGAAAGTACCTTAACATCATAAAGGCCAGGTATGATAGACCTACAGCCAACATCATATTAAATGGAGAAAAATTGAAACCATTTCCTCCAAGACCTGGAACAAGACAAGGATGTCCACTCTCTCCTATCGTATTTAACATTGTGTTTGAAGTCTTAGCCAGAGCAATTAGAGTAGAGAAAGAAGTCAGAGGGACACAGATGGGGAAAGAAGAGGTCAAATTATCCTTATTTGGAGATGACATGATACCTTAACTAAAGGACCCCAAAAACTCCTCTAGAAAACTTTTAGACCTAAATAATTCCTCTAGCAAAGTGGATACAAAATTAACACTCAAAAGTCAGTAGCCTTCCTTTACACCAACTGTGAGCAGGAAGAAAAGGAAATTACAGCTACCATCCTTTTAACAATATCTCCCCCAAAACTTAAATACCTAGGAATCAATTTGAAGACGCTGCAGATCTCTACAAGGAAAATTTAAAAACATTAAAGAAAGAAATTTCAGAGGCTATGAAAAGGTGAAAGTACCTCCCTGCTCATGGAGTGGGAGAATCAATATTGTAAAAGTAGCTATCCAACCAAAGCAATCTATAGATTTAATGCAATCCCCATTAAAACTCCAATGATAGACATTACAGAAATAGAAAAAAATGATCCAAAAATTCTTATGGAAACACAAAAGACCACACGTAGCCAAAACGCTCTTAATCCGCAAAACTAGTGCAGGTGTGATCACAATCTCTGACTTTATACTACGGGGCTGTAGTAGCAAAAATAGCTTGTTACTGGCACAAAAATTGGCCTGAAGACCATTGGAACAGAATAGAGGACCCAAAGATACATCAATGCATCTATAGCCACCTGACTTTTGACAATGGAACAAAGCAGGGAAATTGGAGAAAGGATAGGCTTTTCAATAAATGGTGTTGGGAAACTTGGATATCCGCTAGCAGAAAAATAAAAACAGACCTGCACCTCTCAATATGCATGCGAATTAACTCAAAATGGATAAAAGACCTCAATATAAAACCTGAAACTTTAAAATTACTAGAAGAAAAGATAGTCAATAAATACTCTCCAACGTATAAGTATAGGAAAGCATTTCCTTAATAGGATTCCAATTGGTCAAGAAATCATAACAAGGATACATAAATAGGATTACATAAAGTTAAAAAGCTTCTGTACAGAAAAGGAAACAATCAACAGAGTCAAGGAAGTCCACACTGAATGGGAAAAAATCTTTGCATCCTATACATCAGACAGAGGACTAATTTCCAGAATTTATAAAGAACTCAAGAAAGCAATACCCAAGAAAAAAACCCAATACACAATTGGGCAAAGGAACTGAACAGACAGTTATTAAATGAAGAAGTTCATAAGGCCATGAAACACATGAAAAGATGCTCAATATCCCTAGCCATTAGGGAAATGCTATTAAAAAAAACTCTGAGATTCCACCTTATACCAGTAAGAATGGCCAAGATCAATAAAACAATTTAGAAATGCTGGTGAGGTTGCAGAATAAAGGGAACCCTCTTACACTGCTGATGGAGTTGTAAATTGGTTCAACCACATTGAAATCAATATGGAGATACCTCAGAAAAGTAAAAATAGATCTACAATATGATCCTATTATATCACTATTGGGAACATACCCAAAGGGAGATGAATCATCATACCACAGAGACACCTGTATCTCCATGTTCAATGCAGCATTTTTTACAATAGCAAAAATATAGAATCATCCAAAGTGCCCATCAACAGAAGAATTTATTAAAAAATTATGGTACATACACACAATGGAATACTACTCAGCAATTTAAAAATTGAAATAATGTCATTTGCAGCAAAATGGATGGAATTGGAGAAAATTATCTTAAGTGAATAAACACAAGCCCAAAAAGAGAAATACCATATGTTCTCACTTATATGTGGGAGCTGAATCAAACTTAAATGAAGGAAAACATCCTATGCATAAATTGGAACATAATAAAAAGCTCACTTCAACTTAGCTTAGAAGGGACAATTTAAGGAGTGGAAGAAGGAGAGAGGGATCTAGCAAAAGGAAGTGATGATTAGAGAAGAAGGGAGGGCAAGAAGGCCAACAAGGAATGAGGAAGGAGGGAGAATTCAACCTCAAGTATACAGCTCAACTTTATCATTATAGGAAATAATAACAATAATACCAATAATACCAAAGGATGGTAATAATGCAAACAGATTGGGATCACTCATGTAATACTGCTGAGAATGTAAAAAGATAGATCACTCTGGAAAAAAATTTGGACTTAAATCAAAATTGGGGTGCATGTATATAGATAAATATTCCCACAAAAAGACATATAAATAGAAAGGAGATCATTGGTGGTGGGGGTGGAGATGGGGGAGGAGGGTCATGAGAGGGAAAGGGGGAAGGTATGTGAGCAATGTACAATGAAATGCATATATGGAAATGTCACAATGAAACACGTCAGAATGAAACCCATCAAGTTGTACATTAAAAGTTTCCACAAAAAAAGAACAAAATTATGTCATTCATAGGAAAATGAGTGGATCTGAAGATGATCATTTTCATTAAAGTAAGCCAGAATCAAAAAGACAAATATCTCATACTCTCACTCATATGGGGAAGCTACTTGTTGGTGTGGTTGTAAAGTGTCTTCAAGTCAGATCTCTCTCATAGTGACTGTATGAACAACAAGACAAAACACTCCTCAACACAGTGCCAGGCACATGATCTTTTTTGTACTTAAGCCCATTTTTGCAGGCACTATGTCAATCCATCTAGTTGAGGCTCTTTCTTTTTCTTTTCTTTCTTTCTTTCTTTTTTTTTTTTTTTTTTTTGTTGTTGTTATTGACCTCCCATTCTCCCAAACATGATGTCCTTCTCCAGGGATTGGTCCCATCTGACAATATGCCCAAATTAAGTAAGATGCATTCTAGCCACCCTAGCTTCCAAGGAGCAATCTGGTTGCACCTTTTCTAGGGCAAACCTGTTGGTTCTTTTGGTAGTCCATGTTATATTCACTATTTGTCTCCTGCACAACAATTCAAAAGCACAAATTCCTCTTCTGTCTCCTTTATTTAACCTATAGTTTTCACATGCATATTATGCAACTAAAAATATGATGGCATGAGTTAGGCTCACCTTCATCTTTAATGTGACATCTTTTCTTTTCAACACTTTGAAGAGGTCTTTTGCAGCAGCTTTTCTGAATGCAATGTGTCTGGATTTCTTGACTGCTGCTGCCATGGGTGTTGATTATAGAACCAAAATTTTGGAAGCAAAAGTTTGGAAAACTTCAGTCTTTTTCTCCATTTATGACATTGTTTAAGGACCCAGCTGTGAAGATTTTTGTGTTCTTGGTGTTGAGTTGCAATTAATACTGAAGGCTGTGTTCCTTGAGCTTCATCAGTAAATGTTTCAAATCCTCTTCACCGTGAGCAAGCAGAATTTTGTCATCTGCATAACACAGATATTTTTATTGGAAATTTTTAATGTACACCTTAATGTGCTTCATACTGACATGCTTTTCATTGTGACATTTCCATATGTGTATTTTGTTGTACATTATTCATATAGGTTCCCCCTTACCCTCTTGTACGCTTCCCTCCATCCCAACCCCCCCATCAAAGACTTCTCTACCATTTACTTGTCTTTTTATGGTAATATTTTTCTATATACCCTTGGGTTCCAGTTCTGTTTAAGATAGATACTTTTCCTGCAGTGAATTTTCTTTTTACCTTGTCAGAACTATTACATGCATTTTCTAGACCATCTATAATAACACCATTCTTAGCTTTTTTTATAATACAGATTGTTAATGAGTCTTCCTTCATTTATGATGCTGTGTTCTTCCTCATAAAGTCCAGCTTCTCAGATTATTTGTTCAACATAGAGATTGAAGAGGTACAGTGAAAGGATACAACCCCGAAACACACCTTTCTTGACTTTAAATCCATGTTTCCCTGTTCTGTCCAAACAACTAGCTCCTGATCCATGTACAGATTCCTCATACTACAATTAAGTGCTCTGGTAGTCCCATTCTTCACAATGTTACACACAATTTGTTATAACCCTCACAGTCACATGCCTTTGCATAGTCAATAAAACATAGATAGACATCTTTCTGGTTTGCCTGCTTTTGGTTAATATCCACCTAACATCAGTAATGATGTCCCTAGTTCCATACCCTGTTCTGAATCTGACTTGATTTTCTGGCAGTTCCCTGACAATATGCTATTTCAGTCACTTTTGAATGATCTTTAGTCAACTTTTATTTACATGAAATATTAATGATATGGTTTGATAATTTCTGCACTCAGTTGGGTCCCTTTTCTTAGGAATAGGCATAAATATGGATCTCTCCCAGTCAGTTGGCCAAGTAGCTCTTTACAAAAGCTCTTGACATAAACAAATGAACAACTCCACTGCTGCATCCTTTTGTTGAGGCGTCTCAACTGGTATTCCATCAATTCCTACAGCCTTGTATTTGACCAATTCCTCCAAGGCAGCTTCTACTTCTTTATTCAGTGTCATTGGTTCCTGATCATTATATGCAACTGTTTGAAATGATTGATCATGGTATAATTCTAGAAGGTAGATTTTATACTCATATATATATCTCAAGACAAGACTTCAACATAAAAGAGGATGTATCTACAGGAGATAGGGGATTTGTAGGAGGGGGTAGGAGCAACATTGGGTTAATGAGAGAGAGAACAAATGAAAATATATTATTCAGATCTATGATGATCCCATAATGAAACCACATGCTAATCCACTAATGAAACATATGCTAACAATTAAAAAAGCAAATCAAACAACTCTCAAGATGTGGCCTCATTCACAATGGCTAACAAAAATTAAATACCCAGGAATAAACCTATATAAGGGGATAAAATATCTCAACAATGAAATTGTAGAATATTGAAGAAAGAAATTGAAGAAGACACTAGAATATAGAAAGACCTCCCATGTTCATGTACAGGGAGAATAAATTTTATTCAAATGGTCATTCTACCAAAAATGATCCATAGACTCAATACAATCTTCACAAAATTTCTGATGGCAATCTTTACAGAACTAGAATAAACCATCCCAAAATACCTATGGAAGAATACAGGTCCCAAATAAAGCAATGCTGAATACAGAGAGTAAAGCTAGGGGCATCACAACACACAATTTAAGATATACTATACAGCCATTCCCCATGTTTCTGTCAGCTTGTCATGCTTTGGGGGTTTGCATGTTGCTATAATGCTGAAAGCTATGCTACTGACATTTCAGATACCATCAGGGTTACTCATGGTGGACAGGTTTCAGCTGAGATTCCAGACAAAGACAGACTAGGGAGAAGGACCTGGCAACCCACTCCCAAAACAATTATCCATTGAAAAGTCAATGAATATCAGTGAAGCACTGTCAAATATAATGCCAGAAAATGACCTTCTAGGTTGAAAGGCCTTTAAAAGATGACTAGGGAAGAGTTGCCTCCTCAAAGTAGATCAACCTTAATGATGGGAATGGAGTAAAGCCCCATGACTTCCTTTTGCTGATGTATCACAATTCAAAGTGAGAAGAAACTTTGTGGCTGTAAAATCTGCTCAGATATAAAAAGATCATGCGCACAGCAGTGTTGGATAGTGTTTTATTCTGTTGTACTTAGTGTCTGATCCAACTCCACAGCACCTAACAACAACAATGTAGAGCCACAGTAACAAAAGCTGCATAGTAGTAGCATAAAAAAGCCAGGTAGACAAATGGAATGGAATAGAGGACACGCAAATAAACTCACTCATCTAGAACCATCTAATTCTTGACAAAGATGTCAAAAAACATATGCTGGAGAAAAGATATCCCCTTCAATACATAGTTCTGGGAAAAATGGATATCCACATGTAGAAGAATGAAACTTGGTCCCTTTCTCTTACCCTATACAAGTATCAACTCAAAATGAATTGAAAATTTTAATGTATGGTCTGAAACTTTGAAATTACTAGAAGAAAACATAAAGGCAATACTTCAAGATATTGTCACAGGCAATTAGTTCCTGAACAGGACTCAGAACTCAGGAAATAAAAGCAAGAATTGACATAGGGGGCTATGAAATTTAAAACTTAATATACCAAAGGAAATAATCCACAGAGTAAAGAGACAGCCTACAGAGAGGGAGAAAATCTTTGCCAGTCATTCATCTGACAGAGGACTAATATCCAAAATATATGAAAAACTCTAAAAGCTCAGCAACAAAATAACAAGTAAACACAGCGTGTTAGTGCATGCCTATAATCTCAACTCAAGGGAGTCTGAGCCATTGTTGTTTCATGAGTTCAAGGCCTGCCTGGACTGCACAGCTGCTGCCTCCTCACTCTAAGTGCTCTAGTATCTTCTCTTGTACCCTTCAGCTGCCATCCTCCTTTGGTGACAGGCTATGATTTCTATTCCTTCCCAGGGAAACCTGAATCCCAGTCACAATTTTATATTTAATGCTTTATTTGAACTTCATTCCCCATAGAATGTTTTCTTTACTTCCCCCACTATAGACAGATCCCTCAAAGCATAAAGCATTTTCTGTATTAGGATAAATAACATATCAGATATTTTTGTCTATTTCTCATCATCCCTACTAGATAGTGAGCTACTAGATAGATGATCATCAAGGTGATAAATATGCTTTACTCATTTCTCTGTGATTTATCATGCTCAGGTATGCTTTGCACATAGATGTTATTCCTCATGTGTTTGGCTGAATGAATGAATAAATGATTGGGTCACGTACCAAAAGTTGACTGGATGATCCTCACTCAGTAGAATGAGCTTCTTGCTCAAACACAAGTTATTCTTAGTGAGCTTGGGTGGCTAAATGAAGATAATCTGGAAAATCAATAGTAGAAGTGTTCTTCTTGACTCAGTAAAGAAAATCTTGCTTTTGATTTATTTTGAGTCTTGGGAAAATTGTTTACCTGCTCCAGAGCTCATTTTCCATATCTATAAAAAGAAAATGACCAACAAGCCAATCTTCATAACCTCTTACAGTTGAGGCATTCTTAAATTCCATTATTAAATTTCATCTAGTCTTAACCTAAAATGAACCTGAACATCTGGATCATCCCTGTAGCCAAATAAGCTTTAGAGCCAAGTGCTAGAAATTAGATTTAAAGAGGTCTCAGTTGCTCTTTCTTGGATCTGTACACTTGGGTCTACGTAAGAGTGAAATTATACTCTACCAGCTGTTGAGCTCAAATTAACTTCTTCTGAAATAACCTCCTTATGTTCATTGTGCTCATGAATTTCTGATTTAGGAATACTCTATTAAATCTAACATTCCTGTACTACTTCTATTATTATTAAAAAATAGTGTTCTAAAATGCATGCAAAATAAGTGTGTATGAATTAAGTGCAGTTTCTGAGGGGAACTACATTGGAGTCTCAGAGATTAAATAATTGTTGTTACTGATTAATTGGTAACATAATTTTTTCAAAAATTTCAGTGTTTATTTGCATATTGCATATCTCATAAATTTGAAAACAAGTTTCAATAGGAAGTCAGCCAATGCTCATAGACCTGCAGTTCTCTAGCACTTAAAAGAATGGAGTCTTGGAATCCTTTAGGGGTTGAAGTTTTGAAGGTAGAACTTCAAATGTAGCAACTACTTGTCAAAGAAGTGCTATATTAACCACTGACATTGTTAAGACTGATTCAACTAATGACATTTCTTCCTCTTGAATGCAATGGAAAGGGCTGTCATGGACCTGCACATTTGTGCAACTAATAGCCCCTCTACCACACCACTCTGTAAGCAATACTTTCCAGCATTCGTGAGGAAATTTAATAATTACAAGAACAAAAACCTTGCTTTCTAATTCTCCATTAAAACAAACCTATTCTCTGGTTTCCCTTCTGGTACCTTATAAAATCTCAACCAATTTAGTATAGCTTCTAGGTAACTGGTTAGACCTTCCTAACATCATCAATATTATGAAACTTTTAGGCTTCAGGATCATTCTCACTGACAGTAATTAACTTCCAATCTGTTTCATCCTCATCCAAAACAGCCAAAATTGCAATGGTCTTCACATGAATAACCTCTGCAGGACAGAACTTTTGAGTCTATTTCACAAACAGCAATTAGGATCATTACCGTTACACCAGTTTGTGTTTGGATCTTTTTGATCAGGATCTACCCAAGTCTGAGGGATGGCCCCACAATTCTTTATATAACCCTTGTCAGTGAAGATATTCACCACATAGCATAGTTTGCTATGCTTTGTTGTTGCTGTTAGGGGCTGTCAAGATGGTCCAAATCATGGAGACCCTATTACAATAGAACAAAACACTCCAAAACTGTGCCATGCCTGGCACTATTGTGAGAGCTTCTCTGCTATTCATAGGGTTTTCAATGGCATATTGTTTCAGGAACAGTTGACAGGTCCTTCTCCCTAGCTCGCAGCACCTGGTATTTCCAGATGGTCTCCTACTCAAGGACTAATCAGGCTGACCCTGCTTACCTTCTGACATTAGGTGGGATCAGATGCCAGGGTGCTATGTCTGCAGACTATTAGAATATAACTCCTAATAAATAAGCACTATGTTGATATTGGGCTGGAATTTAGCTCAGTTGGTAGAACACCACTCTACAGTCTCTGAGGTCCCGAGTTCGAGTCCCAGTACCACAGAAACGGGAGAAGGATGTGGCAACCCACTCCCAAGGCAATCCCAAAACAATCAGCCATTGAAACCCCTATGAGGGTCACTATGAGTCAGACAGGACTCGATGGCACCTAACAACAACAACAACAACAACAACAACAACAATGTTGATATTATATCATAATAACTATTTCCGATCTATTTAACGTAGAGGAACTTGAAACATCTATCATAACTCTAACATGATCTTTTCCGAGCTACTGAAATTAAAACCTCCAGTTAGAGTCCACAATATTCCTATAGTTCACCATTTTTATCATTTGCTATTCATTGATCAGAATGAGTTGAAAATTTCATTAATTTTTTCACCTAAATGGATTCACATAAGATTGTCCAAATCATTTTGTAATAACCATTATATTCAATGATTATTAGTAACATTAGTCTTGTTAAAAACCAGAACACAATATTAACACTCATTTAAGGGACATATCTTACTTATGAGTTAAACAATTATTTAATGTCCAAAATCTTCATAGTTTGTATTTTATTTGTTTTCCTTTTTTCTTTTCGCTTTCTTGTTATTTTGAGACAGCATCTTGCTATGTCCTCTAGGCTGGATTCAAACCCAGGTCAAGTGACCATTTTTCCCACAGACTTCCAAGTAGGTAGGACTATAGGCAAGTACCATCATACCCATCTATGTTTTGTATTTCCAATCCAATTAAAGTGAAGTGTTACTAGGAAGGATATAATATGCAATCACTGGTGACTTATCTTTGCCTCTCACAGCACTATCACTGAAATATATAGATATTTAGCCCTAGAAAAGAAATACCCATTGGGAATAGGTGGTATATGGCAAAAAGTCATTTCTTTTATTGGTCCCTTGTAACTCTAACTTCTAGACCTGGTCAAGAATGACCCCAGTTTGATCCTCATGCTTTAAAGTAATACTACTTTATGAGTGGGCCCAGAGAAAATAAGGAGATTGCATCATTATAAAGACCAGTAGTGGTTTCTCTAGTAAATCCTCCTAAAGAAAAAGGGAAATATCAGATGAGATATGAGTGTGCTTAGTGATGTACTTTAATTATTCTGGCAGAGCTCCTTATCTCATCCCAGACCATTACGAAGTAGTTTGTGGGGTCAATGGGAGGACCACAGTTTGGGTAGAGGTCTTCTACTCTGCCACTCCTCTAGGAATGCCCCTCTCACAAGTGAGGAATCTGAGGGACAAGGAGACATGCCTAATGCAAACCAACCTCAACTTCTGGATTTAGGTGACGGCTCAAGACCTTGGAATTCTTTGCCCCAATTATTTGAGTTCACTTGAGCTTCCTCCCCAGTCTCAGCCATAAAAGGTGGATCACATCACCCTTCGTCTCAATGCATAAAATGTATACATTTTATACCTTTGTCTCAATGTATAAAAAGCTTGGATATGTGAACTAGAGTGTCCTTATATGTACACAACCCTCACAGTATGGGTCAATGGAATTAGAGGCAAAGATACAAGGGGCTGGTAAGCCTTAGGGGCAGTTTTTCATTTATTACCACCTTTCTAGTAACTGGATCATCCTAAACTTGAACCTAGCCTTCTAGATAAATGCAGGAGAACATTTCCTTATATGATATTTTTCTTCCATTTATACTTCTGCCCTGAAAATGCTAGGGAAAGTCTTTTCCAATCTACATGTATCACACTGAAAATTAATGAGAGTTTCTTTTAAACAATGTGACTTCTTCATTCCTCTTAGTGTTTCTTCACAATATTGATAATTTTAGTTGCAAGTAAATTTACAGTTCTAGTATTTCTATGCCTTTATTTTCTTAACAGAAACCATAAGATTTTCCATTTATCTACTCTATTTATCTGAAATTTCTTTTCTTCTATGATCCCCTAGTGAATTGTATGCATCCTTCAAGTAGATTTCCATGAGTACTAACAATTTCTAAAGCTCTCTTATACCTTTGATTGTCCCAATTTAGTAATAAGATGCTGCCAGCATTCCCCAGGATTCTAGCTGATTTATTCAGTTTATTTCTATTTGATAGAGAATACTATTTAAAATTCTATTCTTTAATAACATTTTCCAATTCACTGTGTTTACTCCCTTAGTGTCTATCTCAAGTATACATAAATTATACTTACACTTATGTACATACATTTCAGATATTTATGTGAATGCAATTTCTCTCTATATCCATTGACACTTCCTCCTCTGTGAGTTTCTCTCAGGACAGTAACTATATCTCATTGCTCTATTTTTGTCACAGCACATATATGTAGTGATTTCCACATAGCAGACACTCAATAAATAAGTTGTGTTATTTAAATAAAGCAAAATAAAGTTATACATTATTTAGAATCTAACATATATGCAGAAAAAGATGATTACATATTTAAACTTTTAAGCCAGATTTCTTTCATAAGGGTAGAACAGAGGATGGTCTATAAGACAAAGCATCATTTTTTATATAACATTATAAAGCTGAATGTCAAACTAAAAACTAACAAAAGCTGAAATAAAGAAAGTAACCAAAAGCCCTAAAGAGTTCTAAGAATGAGAAAATGATTTTTCATTGGCTTTGTCATTGTTTCAAGAACTGGTGTCTTCATTTTTAAAAATATTATTTCAAGATCCAAAGTTTTCCTGCCACTGCTAAATTATCTTTTTTTATACTTTCATTTGGCTTCCCATTGGAACCGTTCACTTATTCAGTTTCCATAAAACCCCTAATAACTATTTAAAAATTTTTCTGTTCTTGGCTCTTCTCAAAATCATAAATACAGGTTTGAAAACTAAACTTGATTTCTGTGCATATAATTCCCCTCCATGGGCCATCCCGACAAATTGCTAAGGAGCTGCAACTATGTCCATCAGTTTTATTTATGATAGGCTTGTATCTTACTTCCCCTAGGAAATAAAATACCAGCTATAGATCAGAGTGTATTAAACCAGTGTAGCTACTACCTCATCAAACTAAATCAATGCAATTACTGAAAATAAGAGTGAAAGAAGCTTTTGCTTTTAAAGCTAATGAATCAAATGCTACTTTCAAATGACTAATCTATGCTCCCTTTATTTTTAATCTCAAATAGTTAAATATGCTGTGGCTAATGAAAAAACAATTTGTGAGGAAATTGCATTTTGTATTTTCCAATAATAATATAATCATTATGTTAATTTTTTGTTTTGTGGTCATTTTGCTATATATATAGGTACATATGTAAGGTATAAAATCTTTTAAAGCTTACACTTACAAAGTATACTTGAAATTCTGTTGTTTGTTTTCAAAATGTAACTGAAAAAAGATATCTATTCTCCTAAATAATTAATACAGTATATTATGTGGCCTTAATTTAATTTCCACTTATTTAAGTCTGAAGACGCAAGTTCAATCCCCACCACTGAAAAATGGGAGAAAGGAGTAGCAATCCACTCCTGAAACAATCCCAAAATAATCAGCCATTGAAAACCCTATAAGGGTTGCCATGAGTTGGACCTGACTCAATGGCACCTAACAACAACAACAACAACAATAAAAACAATACATTGATGACAATATTAGGCAAAACTTTTAAAATCTCTGTGTATCAGAAGAAAAGCTCCCTGAAGGAAGGGGAACTGCATGTTTCACATATTTGTATTCTAAATGTGTTTGTGACAATCAATAAAATTTTATTAAAATATGATATTTTAATTCCATCCTTTTATGAATTTTCCTTTTCAAAATAGGACCAGTTTCATACACAATAAAGTGTTGCTATGGTCACTAGGGGAGATATTGAAAATAAAAACTGAATAATTATTCTGATAATAATAGTTAATATTTGTTGCATTCTTACAATGTAGCAGGCCTAGTACTAAATGCTATACAAATATTATCTTATTTAATGATCAGAACTATCTTATAAGATATGTGCTACCATTGATCATAGTTTCTAGATAAGGAAATTGAGGTTTAGAAAGATATAAATAATCTATATCATGATATCTTTCAATAATAAATATATTTATTTACTGATTGTCATATACTCCACAAAGCTGGCAAACACTCTGCCAAAGTTAGGACTAGAAAAATGTTGGATGCAGTCACATTCAAATTTGTGCAAGTGTATGCCAAAATTAAAAATTACAGCAATCATTAACCTAATACTAAACATTTTTGCTTTTGTTATAATTCCAAAACCTAGAAAAAGTTTACAATTTTATTAGCACATGAAAAGAATTTAGATAAATTATTTCTTGCTTACAGTGCATAAAGTACTGTGCACCATATCAAAAAAATAGAATTCTAAACCCAAAAAAGACAAAAATTTATATTTTCAAACTCTAAAGCAAAAATCTTAAGCCCTTTATATTAGTAGCAGTTATACAAATTTTGTTTGCTGTTTTCTTTAAAATATCTCATGGAAACTCTCATACTTGATTGTGTTACAACTTTCCAATATCAGGTATGTCTCTCCTACAAGTTTTATCATCACACTTTCTGAAGCTCCAAAAATTAGTTAATTTAATCTATTCAATATCATCCTTGTAATAATTTAACCCTATTCAGGTATGAATTTATCCAGAATCAATTACCTATATCACAGTTGTCTTAAATAATTATAAGGAAATTTTACTGTTCACTGTACACAACTAGAGTTGCCTTAAAAGTAAAACTCTGACCCAATGGCCACTTTAAAAGACTCTGGAGGACGCACACAAACACACACACACACACTCCCCCCCACACACACACAAACTCTTGGAGATTAAAACTGCTGTTTAGCCACTTTTATTTTGAGAGATTAAGAAGTCATTTAAAGTTACATTCTATTGTGAGAGTAATTTATCTTATACTATTATGAGTTTATTGTACTCTTTTAGATAGAGCTAACCTCTTTATCCTGACAAACTACAAAACACCTATGAAAACTCATGAAAGCAAATAGCATTATGTACCAAAATGGCAAGCTTCCCATTCTGAACACTTCCCCCAATGTTTCTAAAGGGATCAAAAGTCATTAATTAAGCAATTGCATTGGGCCAGGCTGTGTTGTGGGCACGTAGATTTCAACAGCAAACATAACATATATAAACCTCTCTCCTCATGGTGTTTGCATTTTGTTGGAGAAGACAGACATTAACAAGGTGAATAAATCAGATGAGTAAACCACATAGTATGCTGGAATCACTGGGCCATAGAGCGTACATAAGTGTAGCTTTAGTTAATAATACCAAAGTGTTATTAAAGTAGTATTAATTATATACCCTCAATAATATATAATAATTCTAGTTGCTATAAATCTTAGCCAACAATTGGTATTATCTTTCCTTTTATTTTCAACCATTTTTGGTCAATGTAGAGTGCTATTTGCTGTGATTTTAATTTCAATTTACCTGGTTACTATTAAAATTAAGTACTTTATCAGCTGTTTGGATATCCTCCTCTTAAGTGGCCCTCCAATATTTTTATTGAGTTGTGTGTTTCTTACTGAATTATAGAAATTCATCATATATTCTGAATATAAACTTTGTAATATCATTTTCAATATTTTATTCAAATTGATGGCTTTTCTTTTCACCCTGTTAATGTCTTTTCTTGGACAGAAGTTCTAAATTTTAAAGAAGACCAGTTTTGGAAATTATTCCTTTTATAGTGAAAGTGTTAGAGTGTCCTATTTTTCAAAAAATATTTACATAACCCAATAAAATAAAGATCTTCTCTTTGTTTCCTTTACAATCTATATTATTACATATTTCACATTTATATCTACAATCTGGTAGGAACTGGAACATTTATAGTATGTGACATAGGTAAAGATTATTTTTGTGTAGGTATCCAACTGGCCCAGTATCATTTTTGGGGGGAAAATAAAAACAACTTTTTTCTCTGTTGTTTACATTTTGCATAAAGAAAGACCTTAATATGAGAGAAATCTTAGCAGCTTGAGTTTTTATAGGAAAAATCCAGTAAGGAAGAGAAAACTGATGATATGGAAAGAGGAGATATAATGAATTGAGATAGGCTACTGTGAGTGAGAATTAAACCACACATGGAGGTGGTACCCTTAGCTAAGAGTGTAGCCAGGCAGGAATAATAACAGTTTGATGATTATAGCTGGTAACACATTATTTACTACAAACCAGGTACTTATTGTTCAAATCACTTCTCTAACACACACACACATGTTGTTGTTAGGTGCCATCGAGTCATTTCTGACTCAGAGTGACCCTCACAGGATTTTCAATGGCTGATTGTTTTGGGATTGTTTTGGGAGTGGATTGCTATGTACTTCTCCCATTTTTGCAATGCTGGGAATCAAACTCAGGACCTCAGAAAGTGCAGAGCAGCGCTCTGCCAACTGAGCTAAATCCCAGCCCCATCACACACACATCCATATGTATATTTATTAACTCATACATATATAGGCATACCTTATATTAAAATGTATATGAACCCATGTTTATGTTTATATGAATTAACTAATTTCTTTCTCCATCAATGCTGTATACATGGGGTACCAAAAATATACACAAATCTTGGGACAAAAACTTTCATTTTACTCTTTTAAGAATGCATTGTTGAGCCAGGCATGGTGGTGCATGCCTATAATTCCAGAGGGTTGTTGGGGAGTGGGGGAGCCGGTGGTGGAGGCAGGAGGATCGCAAGTTAGAGACCAGAGGCAGTCTGCGTAACTTAGTGAGACCCTGCCTCAAAAAGTAAAACAATGGGCCGAGGGTGCAGCTTGGTGGTCCAGCACTTGCAGAACATGCAAGCACGAGGCCCTGGGTTCAACCCACAGTACCACCAAAAAAAAAAAAAAAAAAGAATGCATTGTTGGCCTCAGAAGCTAAGCAGGGATGGATGTGGGTAGTCCTTGGATGGGAGACCACCTGGGAATACCAGGTGCTGTAGGCTTGGGAGAAGGACCCAGCAACCCACTCCCAAAGCACAATCAGCCATTGAAAACCCTATGAATAGCAGAGAGGCACTGACCATAGTGCCGGGCATTACACAGTGTCAGATGGTTTTCACTCTGTTGTACATAGGGTTACTATGTGTCGGGCCCAACTCAACAGCACCTAACGACAACACCAAAAATGCATTGTATGCTTATTTTGCTAACTCTTGTCTCACATGCATATAAACTATTCCAACTCCATAGCAAAGGAAGTAAGACTTTTTGATGTGCAAGCCCTCCCAGATCTTCCCTTGTGCATATCACACATAGTATAATATACTCAAACTTACCATGAATGCATACAATTCTTAGGCTCATTGGAGGTTCTATTGCATATGCACACCTCCATTATCATTGTACTTCCTCAATTTTATTGAATTTCAAATACCACTTTAAAATCATCTTGTGCTCTTCCAATGACAATTGTGCTCCACCATTTTCTTTGATTGTCCTGCCTGTTGTATGGTGGTGCTAGCATTCATTCGATTAGCATTATTTTTTGAGTGAACATCATACCATACATTGCTACTGTAAGTAATACAACTTCAAAAAGTATTACATATATAACATCTCTCAAATGTGTATATATTTTTATGTATAGTTTTTTGGCACCCCTAGTGTATGCATTCATATGGGTATAGTGTTTTACGCAGTGTTGTTATAGTATGTATGTATATATGAATACATATACATATATTTGTGAGGGGAGTTAGTTTATATTCCATCTTGTATTCACTTAAAAATACAATGAAGTAGTAATTGATTTTATACAAGAAGTATCAGAGGCACATAGTACTTAAGTCACTTGGCCCAGAGTGGTGAAGCTAGGGTTTAAATCCAGACAGACATGCTACACCTGCAATTTAAATTAATATGCCAAATTCATCCATAGAGACTTTTTTGGTCAGATTAATGAATACCAGTTAGTGTACATTAGTTAAGCATCTAACAGACAACCCAACATCTAATTTATATATTTTTCATGGTTTTAGACACATCTTACAAACCAAGCTTAAGATAAACTTTTAAAAATCTGATTTTTTTCCTATGGCTTTTATAAGTTTAAATAGCAAAATCAATACAAGAAATAAACCTTCACTTAGAAAAACATATGCCATTTACAGATTCAACTTTCAAATATCCATTTTTGATTATAATCTATTACACTGTTAGATGTGAATTGAAAACTATGGGATCAATGCAAATATTACAATGGTTTCCTCTTTGAACACATGCACACTTGCTCTTATGCTACTTGTTTTATCCGATATCATGCTTGGAAGGAATATACTCATGGTTTTTGAAATACACATTTTGGTCAAATTGCAAGCTCTAACGTCAGCATAATATTTGTGTGGTTTTATAACAGCAAACTTTGAATAAGTTCCTTAGTCCTCTGACCTCTGAAAAGCAAACTACAGTATGATACACATCAGACATTGTACTTTATGTTTCTCTGTTGTAGATCAAATTCTGGCATAAATCAGATAGCTCCGTGAGATTTGAACAAGTGCAATCAGAACAAAACACAAACTTGTGTTTAATGTCAGCTAGATTTGATTCATTTATCCTAGAATTCCCCTACAATTTCTCTGTGGATTTTCATTTCTATGTCTTAAAAGTATATACATTGGTCATTGTATTTCATGATTTAAAAGACTTCTGTAGATAGTTGTTGTTGTTGTTGTTAGGTGCCGTCAAGTCGTGCCTGACTCATAGCGACCCTTGTAGGGTTTTCAATGGCTAACTGTTTTGGGATTGCCTTGGGAGTGGATTGCCAAGTACTTCTCCCATTCTGTAGATAGAGAGTTGCTAAATATACTACACATGCATGATCAATTTTAAAGTGATACAAAATTATAGATATGATAAACAAAATAAATAAAATAAGAAACAGGAATTCAAGGTTATATAGCTAGCCTTTGTACTGAGCTCTCCCAGAGCTTGATGAAAGCACTTTGATGGCCACATTGTATGAGACAGATAAGGCTTTGTAAACTCCCAAGTCAACATCTGTCAGCTAAAGCTAGAAGTAAGATGAAAATTGGACTTTCTCACCTCCAGCAGTGGAGAAAAAAGTTATCTACATTTAAAAATCATTTTTAAAAGAATGAAATAATGTCATTTGCAGCAAAATGGATGGAACTGGAGAATATCATCTTAAGCAAATGAACACAGGCTCAAAAAGAGAAATACCATATGTTCTCATATGTGGAAGCTGAATATTACTTAAAGGAAGAAAAAAACTACACATAAGTGGATATCTTAAAATGCACAATTACACTTAGCAAAGAAGGAAAAATATAAAGAGTAGAAAGAAGGAGGGAGGGAACTAGCAAAGGGAAGCGAAGATTGCGGAAGGTGGGATGGGAGGAGAAAAAGTGTAGAGGAATAAAGGGGGAGAGGATAATCTCAATGTAAACAATGCAATTTCATGAATACATGGGAAAAATAGGGGAATATAACCCAAATATGCATATGAGTTTTATCACATATTAGTCAAAATGTTCCATAAACTCTGTAAGTTGATGAAAGTATAACCCAAAGTGATGAAATAGTTGCATAATGGAAAAAGCAAATGCTGTATTACACTGTACCCCACCAACATTTACCAATACAGGAAAAAATAATTAAAGGATAACATATATATTAAAATTCACAATTTAATATAGATAGGCATTTGAATTTTTCACCTTCCCTGCCATCACATCCCCATGGAAATTTCATTCAGCAACATGACCCAGTCAGTCTCTAAAACCTGACCATTATGGACATCTACAAGACTCATTCACCTAGTTCAATCAGCATCTGCTGATTGGTTTCTATACTTTATGGCTTCAAAGGCAAATATCTTAATCTGCAAATCTGTAGTTTTTCCTAATGGAAGATTAAGCAGCTAGATCATTATAACTGAATCAAATATAACATTCTTCCTTCAGGAGAGTACTATCCAAAAGCTATGTGAATAGTTGTAAAAAGCTGTCTGTGGAGTGGCACAAACTCATCAAATTTCACTGCCCTATGACTTATACTGCGAGAAGGGCCTAGCAATCCACTCCCAAGGCAATCCCGAAACAGTCAGCCATTGAAAACCCTGTGAGGGTCACTATGAGTTGGATACCGACTCGAGGGCACCTAACAACACAACAACATGACTTATACTGAGGCTGAACACTTGTAGCAGCCAGAATCAACATTGAATATTGGCCTACCTGAACCATCAGTGAACAAAGCCCAGGTGTTCAGAGGAGTTCTGTTAATCAGGGCCCTATTCAGCCAGTGGCTTTACTTCAAGCAATATATTGTGGGATACACTTTGCCCAAATGAATACTGTGAAGCCCTGATGCCTCTGCAAGAATTCTTGAATATACTATGTCTATTTGACAAGCAAAGGTTTTTGAGTCCTTCCCACCATGTTATTCGTTGTGCTCAAGTTCATATAACCTGTCAGGCTATGTATATCTACTACATATTATCAATCCAACTGCACCTACTTTTTCATTTTGTGCCACATGGTGACAGTTTGTAACTAGCCACATGAATTTCAATGTTCTGTGCACCCAAATCCCTACACACATTCGGTAGCAATGTCATCATTATTGACTCCATCTGTTCTAGCTTTAGAATCTACTCAGTGGTTACAGCCATATTACTTTCACCTGCACGTACACAGTTTGTCTCCTTCATCTTACTTGGCCTTGAATCACATAATGGCAGCTATGTAAAAAAGAGTAGTTTAATATGAAGCATTTGCTGACCACTCTATGATGACATCTCTTAATTATTCATCTAGTTTGAACAGAAATTGTTAGAGGATTTTTTTCCCAGGTTTGTGGGTCTAAGCTACCATATTGTTGTTAGGTGCCCTCCAGTCAGTGTCTGACTCATAGTGACCCTATGTACAACAGGCAAAATAGTATTGTTAGTGCTTCTCTGATATTTATAGGGTTTTCAATGGCTAATGCCTTTTTAGGAATGGGCTGCTGGGTCATTCTCCCAAGCCTATAGCACCTGGTGTTCCCAGGTGGTCTCCCATCCAAGTACTGACCAGGCCTGACCATGCTTAGCTTCCAAGATCTGACGGATTGGGTACCATAGTGGTACCACTGCAGGCCTCTAGCTACAATAGTTCACCTTAATTTCTTTAGGTTAGTTTCTCATTCTCCAGTTATTCACCTTCATCCCAACACTGTAAACTAAATCCAGAGCAGCTAGAGCAAAAAACTAGTCAATGGCTAATCTGTAATTTCTATTGGAGTTTATCTGTCTCAATAAATTCTCCCCAAGTGGGCCAAAGCTCACTTATAACAACTAGAACATAATGCAAAATGCTAAAACTTATTGTTGTCATCTTTGAATGAATCTAAGGGTGACATAACAGAGAGCAGCAGGAAGGTCTGAGCGATAAGGATACTCAGATTTTGCTATTCTTATTTTCACAAGAATTACATACCTCTCTTATCTCCCAAGGGAAGAACCCAGAGTTCTGTAAATTTGCCTGGTTTTGACCTGAATAGTCCTTTCACATATAATCTACCTATACATTTCTGCAACTATTCTTATAAAGCAGTGAGAATCTTCTGCCAAACCAGGACTGCCCACTTAGTGCAATAAGCTAGACTTGAAGCTGACTGATAGATTTCTAAGAAAGTCTTGCCTGACAGTAGAGAATTGCCAACAACTTGGGAAACTGCCTTTGAACCTATTCAGCCACTAACTGCCTTATTTTCTTCTCTCCTGAAAAAAGATTCACTTCTACATGTAGATCACTACCTAAACTGAAAAATCTAAATCTATTCATTAGGAAACCATCAAACCCAAATTGGAGGAGATTGTATAATATAGCTAGTGTCTACTTTTAAAACATGCTGAAGTAATAAAAAACATCATGATAGACAACGTCTAAACTGGCTATTCTTGGGATTGATGTCCTGTGTGTGAGCTGATTCTGATGACTTGCATTTAATGAATAGAATTTTCCAAAATTGGTGAGATGTCATTTATAGGATTAGAGTATAAAACCCTGTAATTTCCATTTTGTTTGCTCTTTCTTCTCTTTTGCATTGCTCTGAGGAATCCAGTTGCCATGCTGTGAACTATCCAGATGGCAAGGAATGGAAAGTGGCCTCTACACAGCAACCTGCAGGAGACTGAGGTGTTTGATTGAATGGCCCACAAATTTGCCAACAAACACACTTGTGAATTTGTCATATGTTCCCCTCCCAAATTGGCCCAGATGTTACCTTGATTGCAGGCAATGAGAGACCCTGAAGCAGAGAACGGTGACATTCCCAGTTTCTGACCCACAGAAACTATGAAAAAGTGTTGCTTTAAGACACACAGTTTGTGGATAATGTGTTATATGACAATGCATAACTAATACATAAAGAAAATCTTCTAGGTTAAAAGAAACTACAGAAATATGACAGCCAAATGAAATATATGATTCTACATTGAATTCTGAATCAGGAAAATATTGTTATGGAAACATTAAAAACTGAATATGAATATAGACTGCAAATTAAATAAAATTACGTGAACTGTGGGCTTTCTTAGTCTGGTAATTGTATTTTAGTAAATTAAGTACCTCTTTCTCTTGTAGTATGCACTGAATTATATAGGGTCAATGTATCATAATACCTACAACTTATTTACAAATGCTTCAATGATAATATGAAGGAGGAGGAAAATGTGTGCATGGGTGTGTATGGAGAGAGAGAGAGAGAGAGAGAGACAGAGACAGAGACAGAGACAGAGAGACAGAGAGAGAAAGGAAATGCAGCAATATACTGATAGCAATTGATAGCAAGTGAGGAGTGCATAAGAGTTCATTATGCTATTCATTCTGATTCTTCATTTCTTCCTCACATGGCAGCACCTACAGATAGCTTAATAGCACAGTGATGGTCCCTAATGTATGTGCTAGTTTCTGATCCGTGGCATCAAATAATCCACAATATTGCTAGATATAGTCAATCCTCCATTGCCTTGCTGGAATACTGAGTTTTCTAGTTGGCAAAATGAATGGAGTCAAGCACATTTATAGAATTTGTTCCTATCCCTTAGAGATGTACCACATCTTTTTCATTAAAAATCTGAAACATGATTTCTCTTCCAACTTATCAATCATGGTAAAGTTTTCTATTGAGTATACTTCATCCAGTACCAACTAGACTTTGTGCTATAAAGTGGCTTGGCCAAAATTCATTGAATTTCATTTTCTGTCTAAATGCATATTGTCATCAACAGCAAAGATATTAGAGTCTAATAATGAGGGAAATAAAGAAATTTCAAATATAGTTGAAATAAATTTATGTCAGAAGTACTGAATGAAAACACAGACTACATAGATATATCTGGAAAACAATTTTATATTGATAGGCAAATATTCTACAACTGACCCATATCCCCAGTCTCAAATAAATTCGCTTCCTAAAATAAGAGTAGCACTTGATCTTTTTTTTCTTTAGTAGGAAGTTAGGGCAGTTTTGAGTTGTTTTCACTTTTTTCTCTATAAATTTCCAGTGGAATATACTTGGAAAAAACACCTGTCAAAGAAAAAAAGAAACATGCTAGAATAATTAAAAGTAAAAATGGGAGCTACTTACCCACAACTGAATCCAGGAACGTTTTAAACTCACATTTATTTGTACAACAATCATAAATTCTATGTGATGTTTTATAAACATGCAGTCTTCAAACTCAGTGAAAAATATATTTTATCTGTGTTTTTACTTCTGAAAAATTATATGACTCTTAGTTTGTTTTTAGAAACTAAGTAGAAAATATTGCCTGAAAATATGGATACACATATTTAAAAAGGAATCCTCTGAGATAGTTAGGAAATGTATTTGTTGTTAGTTTGGACTTCCCAATTAATAGATCATTGACTCCTACTAAGTAACTTAACAAGGTTGGTCAATAGAATAATTTTTAACTTTTCAGTTTTATAATTTATGTAATCATTTTAAGTAACTAGTTTCTATTTAGACTTAGGATGAGCTTAAAGCCCGTTCATGTAATTTTTACATATTAAGAGCATCTACTTTCCCTGTAGTAAGAGGGAGCTGTGCCTAATCTGTGCTCCCCCTTCAGTGGATGTGTGTTAAATCATGTGTGTGCACACATGCGCACACACACACACACACACACACACACACACACGCCTCAGCCAGATCTGATCTAACCTTTCTTTTATTCTCTCCTCTTTCTCTTCCTATATGATGGTTCTGTCACAGCCTCTTTAATACGTGCTTCTCTATGAACTGCTCTGTCATGTTAACCCTGGGTCTAAAGTTGTATTTTTCTTTAGAATTTTAATAACAATAACACTCATTAATGCTGGGAACACTCTATCCTCATCCAATAGATGCTGAATTAGTCAAAGCCAAATATCTACTTCATTTCTTTTATCCCTGAATTCTTGGTGGAAGGAGGCCATTTGTCCTGTGTTCCATGATAATTAGAAAAAGAATGAGAGCAAAAGAGCAATGAATCAAAGTCTGAAGAATGAGTCATGATAAATCTTACATAGGAGGTGTCAGTCTTATTGATAACTTCCTTCAATATCATGTTTTCTGTGCTAGCTTTGTAGTTATCCAGCAAAATTCTGACTCCCAGTCAATTTTCAAAGTGCATTTTCTTATTAAAATAGAGTCTACTCCATGGTTGATCTAGATACATACACACACAGAACATAACAGGGTGTACCACTGCATATTTTAAAAACAGTTGCCATGGTACGAATCTAAAATGTCCCCTGAAGGTCATGTGTTTGAACATTTGGTCCCTATGTGGTGGCACTGTTTGTGAAATCCATGGAATTTTAGAAGGCAGGCTGTAGTTTTGTGAAAGTGGGTCACTGGGAGCAGGACTTTGGAGTTTACCTTGGACCAGTGGTTCTCTAATTTTGTCTTCTTTTAATTGCCAAGATGTGAGACTCTGTGCCAAGGCTACCACGAAGTGGCCTGCTGCCATTCCTCCTTCCTTTATGAACTGACATCCTCTAAATATGAGCCCCAAGGAGTCATTCATTCCATGTTTGTTTTGATTGGTTTCTCTGCCACAGAAATGAACAATCTAACATAGAAAATCAGTACCAGACAGTGGGGTTATTGCTTTGCAGACACATGACCATGTGATTTTTAGACCATTAGAAGTAGTTCCCAGAAAGATTTTGGAAGAGTTTGGAGATGAAGGTGAGAGAAGCCCTGGAATCCTGCAGGCAATGCATGAGAAGTATTCCTGGTAAGAATGTGGAAGGCCAGAACACTTATAAGCATGTGTAGAGGAAAGAAGGATCATACGGCTATAGAGTAAAATGAAAGCTCTGTTGGGCATTGAACTAAAGGCCAGTCATGTTTCATTCTTGCAAGGGCCTTATCTGTAGTCTGCTCCTGTCCTAAATTTTGAAGTGAGCCTTAATTTAAGAGTAATGGACTAACTAATTTGACAGAGGAAATAATCCAAGGGTGACAATTGGGGACATGGCCTGGTTGTTGCTTGCTGATTTTAGCCACATTTATGATGAAAAATGGCAAAAGTGTTTGAAAAATATGCAGTATAAAAAGAGGAAAAGCCACAGTGACAAGGACTTGTTTAAAATTGCTGTGCACAGGGGTGTTCAGGCAAAGAAATGGTTATTGTTGAAGAGATATGCATTGTTAAAGGGAATAATAGAGAAAATATCTTTGGGGCTGCAGAAGGAGTCAGCCAGACTGTTCCCATCTAAAGTTCTCAGATATAAAACAGTAAACCCATTACAAAGGTTTTCCTTTGAAAAGAGACTATCTGAAAAGTGAGTATAAGTACCTCCTGAACACACTCTTGAAATCGGACTACCCAGAAAAGTGGCTTCCTGGCCAGGGAACATGGAAGCTGCTGCAACTGCCACAGTTCAGTTACTGCTCAAGCTGGCAGTAAGCCTTCACAATATCCATGTGGTGTTGGTTTTGCAGGCATGAAGAACGTAGAGTTATGGAGTTATGAAGGCTACCATCAAGGATCCAGAGAATAGCCTAAAAGGCTAGGCAGTGCCTACCAGTATCAAATTCCCTGTCAAAAGCACCTGAAAGGGTGATGACAAGGAAAGGTACAGGCAATGGATGAAATCAGAACCAAAGGATCATGGAGGCAGAGCTGCCCAAGTCTGTTTTAGTAGAGGTGATGTCAGATACCAGATAATGTCACATGTGCCAGATGCTAGACATGGAGCCACAGGATTAATTTGTGCAGCAGGTTATCAGTCTTGCTTTGGACAGATCTTTCCTTTCTGTGCTTCTATTTCTCTCATTTGGAATGCTTACTCTGTGTCATTGGATTTTGGGAGTATTTAATCTGTGTTTGTTTTGCAGGGGCTCACAGTTAAGTTAGTCTTGAGCCCCAACCTAGAGTTTGGACTTGGGGTTTTAAACATGGTTGAGACTAAGACTTTAAAAAGTGCTTTAACTTAAAAGGGCTACTCTGGCTGGAAAACATTTGGAATTATTGCCAAATACTAATGTGTAGGAGTAACTATCACAACCTTTAGAAGAGTACTATTTGCATAATCATGTGAAATCTGGATTCATTATCCCATTTTGTTGCCTTATTCTCTGATATGACTATCTGCTGTGATCCTGGATAGGCAATGACCTCAATATACCTGAGTCATTCTATCTTGAAGTCACCTGATTTAAGAAGTGAACTCACAATCTATGATTTTTGTCCAAAATCAGATACCACTTTTGCTGACTTATCCCAAATCCCAAAGTATTTGACCATAAATAAATGTTTAATGACAACTTGAAACATTTTTCCTGAGCCTCCTTCAAATATGTATATGTTGAAATCTTAGATACAGGAAGGTAGAAATGGAAGTGGTTTTCCTGCTCTGTTACCAATTCATTGTGAGATATCCTGTTCAGATGTTTAGTTCTATCTGTGAATAAGAGAAATAATAGGTTTAACCATTTACTGTATGGCTATCATGGTTTAAAGCTTTTGTTATGAATTTAGAAAACAAGTTCATAAAAGCTTACTTGCCAAAATAGTGTGCTCAGACCAGGGAGATTGATGGCATCTAGAAAGGGTTGCTTTGGTTTTCTAAAGCTTACGTTGCAGGAAATAGGCATGTTTCCTCCCATAGCAACAGCCTATGGGAAGTTATGCAAAAAAACAAATCTGTGATACAACTATAAATGATCACCAAGAGGGGCAGACTTCAAATCAGATGCCAATAATAAAAGTAATTCAGAAAGCTAGATATCTCTACAGCCAGGCAGTAATCTCTAAATCAGTCTGCTTTTCATGGGTTATTGTAGCTATTAGAATATTACTGCCAAGACTTCTATTCTCCACTTTGAACAGCTTGGCTTTCCTTGCTCCAAGGTCAGTATACAGAAGGAAATGAGTGATATAGTAAGAACAGAACAAAGCAGCAAATTGCCATTACAACTCTAATTTTAAAAAGAGACACACCTTTCAGAACAGTTTAAAAAGTTATAAAGTGAAAAGTCAAGGTGCCACCAGTTACACCTCTAATCCCACTTTTGTGAGACTACCACTCTATTTCAGGCATTCTTTCTCATGTACAACTTTAAAACTTTTTAAAATTTAAAACACACATGACATTTTTACACATCGTCATATATAAATCAATCATTTTTATGGCAGCAAGACATTACATTATATGAATGTATCATAAACAGTATAGCTTAATCAATTTTCTACTATGGTATTTGTATTTTGCATTGTTATCAGTTGTTATTTTTTGAATATAATATTGTTTCAATTAAAATTTTTATACATGTATTGTCTTTGGCTGTGAGGATATTTTTTATAAATTCCTGGAAGTGGAATTGCTTGTATCACAATAACTTTATCAATGACTATTACCAAATTTAAAACTTTATCAAGTAAGTTAAATGTGGTCCTAACGATAGTTTCAATTTTCATTTCTTTACTTGAGAGTTAATGTTGAGGGGCTAATGGTGGAACACAGCATGCTTCTGGATCTCCAGCACCACACACACACGCACGCACGTGCACACAATGTTTTCCCCAAAGTTTAGGAAACAAAAGCAAAAATAAAAAATGGAATTACATCAAACAAAATACCTACTCTTCAGCAAAGAAGACAAAAACCAGAATTCAGGACAACCTACAGAATGGAAGAAAATATTTGCAAACTATACATCTAAAAAGGGATTAATATCCAGAATACATAAAGAATTCCAAAACTGACAAGCAAAAATAAAATTAATTAATTAATATCCTGATTAAAAAATGGATATTTCTACAAGAAACCATACAAATGTCAAATAGATATATAAAATGCTCAAAATTACTAATCATCAGGGAAATGCAAATCAAAACTACAGTGAAGTATCTATCACCATATCCTATAAGAATGCTTATTCTCAAGAAGATTAAAGAAATAATTGCCGCTAAGATATGGAGAAAAAACAACTCTTGTACACTGTTGGTTGGAATGTAAATTAGTACAGCCATCATGGAAAACAGTATGGCGCTTCCTCAAAAACTTAAAAGTGAAATGACCATATGATCCAGAAGTCCCACTACTGGCTGTAACTCCAAAAGAAATTACATCAGCACAGCAAAGAGACATCTGAACTCCTGAGCTTATTGCAGCACTACTCAAAATAGCCAAGAAATGGATAGGAATTAAGTGTGTATCAACTAATGAATGAATAAAGAAAATATAGTACATATAGGTAACAGAATACTACTCAGCCATATAAAAGATGAAATTCTGTCATTTGTAACAATGTAGCTATAAATCGAAGCCCTTGTTAATCAAAATAAGCCAGGTAGAGAAACATAAGTACTGTTTGATCACACTAATATGTATAATACAAAATAGTTTATCTCATAGAAGTTGAGAGTAGAATGGGGTTACCAGAAGCTTGAGGATAGGGGACAGTAGGATGGTGAAATGTTGATCTGTGAGTATTAAGTTATAGTTAGATACAAGCAAGAAGTTCTGGTGTGCTATTGTACCCCAGGGTAACTATTTGGTTGTTGTTGGTAGTGTTGTCAAGTCATATCTGACACATAGCGACCCTCATAGGGTTTTCAATGGTTGACTATCTCAGGATTGCCTCGGCAGTGAATTGCCATGTCCTTCTCCCATTTTTGAGGTGCTGGGAATTGAACTCAGGACCTCAGAGACTACAGAGCAGCACTGTACCAACTAAGCTAAATCGCAACCGAGGGTAACTATAGATAACAATAATGTACTATATATTTCAAAAAGCTGGAAAAAAGGATTTTGAAAGCTTTCTTCATAAAGAAATGGTAAGGACTTGAGAAGATGGGTATGTTTAATCTGATTTAAACATCACAAAATACATACATACACTGCAACATATGGCATCCATTAATATTTATAGTTTTTGTTTTTATATATCAATTAAAGTAATTTATACATTTTAAAGAAATATTAATATTGATAGATAAAATCTGTGGAAGAATCATTAGTTCATTCATGTTCATTACCATAACAACTCACAGGGCTTGAGCCTCCACAGTCACATGCCACCCCAGGGAACTAAGATATTGCTGCATTGTCACCTATCCCACAAAGTCAAATAGAAGCTGTGCCCTGAAGTCCCAGGGAAACTGAGTTGTGCCTGTACACCATCCCACATGGCCTAAGACAACAGGGTGCCCTTCATCTTGTCTAGGGATGACCCTCAGGGCATGAGCCAACATTCATTCCCCTGGGGCCCAAGACACTGTGTGTACCCCTGAGAACTAAATCCCAGCTTCATGGAAGATCTTCCCCACACATCAGAATGTGCAACCACACCTCAGGACTTGCATGACAAAGTCATTCTAAAAGGCCCTGAGAATGTGAACCAAGCTCTCCAGCTCCATTTAGTGCTTGTGCCTTGGAGCAAAGTGAAGCTGTAGTTACCTCTAGGGCATGCCAGATGCTGTACCAAGAGCACTCGTCTTCACCAAGAATTTCCAACAAGGTGAAAAAGACAACAGGAAGATCCCCATAGCCATAGTACTGAGGCCTTCCACAGCCCACACTGCTGTTGCCACATCACAGATAACTTTGGCCTTGGCTATTGATGCCCCCATCAGTCTCTACCAATGTTGACCTCAGCTGACTGAGCTGCATGGAAACTGTATGTCTGCCACCCCATGGAGCTATGGCCACTGCACTCAATCCAACTTGTGACCTTGCATCTGCCCACCAGTCCGAGACCTTCCACACCGAAGCTAGTCTGTAAGACCTGGAAGAGGTGACTGTACCATCAACAGCACAGATACCAACATAAGGCCTGAAGAAGCAGGAAAAAATAAGGAAACATGATAGGACCACAATAACATTACAGGTCCTCCTGAAATTAATATGAATTTGAAGACAGTTTATTTAAAATTATTTGAACAAGAGAAAAAATTAAAAAATGAAAAAGATTGAAAATTGTCTATGGTACTTATGGAACACCATTGAAAGAATGAAAATTCATGGAAGGAAGAGAGATGAAAGGGAAAAAAGCTGTGTAAAGAAATAATACTAAACACTCTCCAACTCTGGAGGGAAAATATACATCCAGATCCATGAAGATAAAAAGTCCCCAAATAGTTGCAACTCAAAGAGGCCTGCTCTAAGAGGCATCATAATTAAATTGTCAAAAGTCAAAAATGAAGAGAATTTTGGAAGCAGCAACAGAAAATTAACATGTCATGCATAAAAAATCCCCATGGAATTACTGTTTTTCACAGCAGGCATCTTGCAAGTCAAATGAGAGTGCAGTGGCATACTCAAAGTGCTGAGAAAAATAATTGACAACCAAGAACAGTAAATTCATCAATGCCATCCTTCAAAAATTAGGGAGAAATAAAGTCTTTCCCAAATAAGCAAAAGGTGACTGTTAATCACTAGACCTGCCTTCCATGAAATGTGAAAGTTATTCAAGTGGAAATGAAAGAATGCTAAATACTAAAATAAAAATATATGAAACTATATATTTTCAAATTCTGAATATTATGGTATTATAATTATGGTGTAACTATGGTGTATAAATCACTTATAAATCTAGTGTAGAAGTTAGAAGATACAAGTACTAAAAATAACTATATGTACATAATTCATTAATGAATATTTAATATAAAAATGTAAATTGTGACATCAAACACATAAAATGGGAAAAGCAAAAGTATAGAGTCTTTGTATGAAATTGAAATAAAGTTTTCATTAGGTCAAAGTAGACTGGTTTAACTATATTATGTAATTGTCATGTTAACAATAAAGCAATAACATATAGTAGATATACAAAAGATAAAGGAAAAGGAATAAAATCATGCAACTAACAATCATCATAGAATCACAAGGGAGCATAGCAAGAGGGGGAAAAAAAGAACTATAAAGTAGTTGGAAAATAATTAACAAAATGACAATAGTTAGACCTTACATATCAATAATTGCCTTCGATATAACAGGATTAAATGCTCTAATCAGAAGACATAGAATGACTGAGTAGATTCAGAAGAGTAAACAAGATATAACAATTTGCTGCCCATAAGAGACTCAATTTAATTTTAAGAAAACACATAGGCTGAAAATGAAATGATGGAAAAAGATAATCCTCAGAAATGGAAACTATAAGAGAATGGAAATAGGTAAGCTGATTTAAAATAAAATAGACTTTAGGCCAAAAACTATCATATGAAACAAAAAGAGGTATTATCTAATGATAAAGAGGTTATTTAAACAGGAGGATATTACAATTATAAATATACATATACCTAATCCTGGAGCACTAATATATGGAAAACCAGTGTTAGCAGAACTGATGAGATAAATAGAGATCAATAAAGTAATAATAGCAAGGGAGCCAGGTGCAGTGGTGCATGCCCGTAATCCCAGTGACTTGGGAGGTAGAAGTAGGTGGATCTCAAGTTCAAGACCAGAGGCAGTCTGTGTAATTTAGCCAGACCTTGTCTCAAAAAGTAAAAAGCAAAAGAAAAATGGGCTGAGAGTGAAGTTCGGTGGTATAGCACTTGCAAGCGTGTTTACTGTTCTTGGTTGTCAATTTACTGTTCTTGGTTGTCAATTATTTTTCTCAGCACTTTGAGTATGCCACTGTACTCTCACTTGACCTGCAAGATGCCTGCTGTGAAAAACAATAATTCCATGGGATTTCTTTATGCATGACATGTTAATTTTCTGTTGCTGCTTTCAAAATTCTCTTCAGCATGAGGCCCTGGGTTCAACCCCCAGTACTGTAAAAATAATAAATACATACATAAGTAAATAATAGCAAGGGACTTCAATACCCCATTTTCAAAACTGAGAAGATAATCTGGAAAGAAAATCAAGTAGGAAGCATTTGGATTTGAACTGTGCTTAAGGACCAAGCTGACCTACTAGAAATACACAAACATTCAATCCAATAGCAGCAAGAACACACAGAACATTCCCTAGGATAGACCATATGTTAGGTCACAAAACAAGTCTTAAAATTTTTAAGAAGGCTGAAATCATACTAAGCTTATCTTTTCTGACCACTATGCTATGAAATTAGAAATTAAAATTAAGCCAGGAGTCATAGGGTATGCATATAATCTCAACTACTAGGAGAGCTGAGGCAAGAGAATCACTGGTTTGAGGCAACAGGCAACCTGCATAACTATCACAAAATAAAAATTTAAAAAAGGTACTGGGGCTTCAGTTCATCAGTAAAGCACTTATCTAGTGGAAGGCTCTGAGTTCAAGCCCCTAGTATTGCAAAAATAAATAAATGAATAAATAAAACAAAGAAGAATATTGGAATACCCACAATATTTTTGGAAATTAATCAATGTACTAATTGACAACCAATAGATTAAAGAAGAAATCTAAAGAGAAATTTTAAAAATCTTTTAAAATAAAAATGGAAATATAACACACCATAACCTCTGTGATGCAACAAAATCAGTCCTAGGAATATTTGTAGCAACAACCACCTACATTAAAAGGAAGAAATATCTCTAATAAATAACCTAATGTGTCTCTGGGAACCGAGAAAAAGAAGAATAAATTAAACATAAGGGTAGCAGAGAGAAGGAAATAATAAAGATCAGAAAAGAAATAAATAACATAGAGAATTTTTCAAAACTACAGAATTATGGAGCAAATGAAAAGCTAGTGTTTTGAAAACAACAACAAACTTTTAGCTAGACTAAGAAAAAAAGAGAGGAGACTCAAATAAATAAAAGAGAAAAGTGGAGACATTATAATGGATGCCTAAGAAATATAAAAGTATCTCAAGGAACTGCTATGAATAGTAATATGCTAACAAATTGGATAACCTGGAAAAAACAGCTGAACACCTAAAAATACATAGTCTATTAAGACTGCAGCATGAAAAATAAAAAGCTTGAACAGATAACAACAGAGATTAAATGAGTGATTAAAAACCTCCCAACAATAAAAAGCTAAACATCAAATGGGTTCATAGCTGATTTCCAACATTCAAAGAAGATTTAATACCAAATCTTAAACTTTTCCAAAAATGAAAATAAAAGGAATATTTCCAACTTTATTTTATGCTACCAGCATCACCCTAGTAACAAACCCAAGCAAAGACACTACAAAATTTGAAATCTGCAGGCCAATATCTCTAATGAACATTTTGTTGTTGTTATTGTTGTTGTTGTTGTTGTTGTTAGGTGCTATTGTGTTAGATCCAACTCATAATGACCCCATGTACAACAGAACGAAATGCTCCCTGACACTGTACCATGCTTGGCACTATGTCAGTGCTTCTCTGCTATCCATAGGGTTTTCAATGGAAGATTGTTTCAGAATTATATCAGGAGTGAGCTACCAGGTCGTTCTCCCATTTTTGTGGTGCTGAGGATCAAACCCAGGGCCTCAGAGATCGCAGAGCAGCATTCTACCAACTGAGCAAAACCCCAGCCCAAAGCTCTTTATATTCTCAATCTAAAGAAGACATTATAATTTAAATTAAATTATTTAATTTCAAATTCAAATTTAAATTTGAAATTCAAAATTAAGACTATGAAAATGTAATGATATATTGAATTTGCCTAACTTTGAGAAGGGCTGGGATTAAGCTCAGCTGGTAGAATGCTGCTGCGCTGCAGTCTCTGAGGTCCCGAGTTCAATTCCCAGCACCGCAAAAATGGGAGACGGGCCTGGTAGTCCACTCCCAAGGCAATCCTGAAACAGTCAGCCATTGAAAACCCTATGAGGGTCACTTTGAGTCCGATACTGACTCCACGGCACCCAACAACAACAACAACAACAACAACAACAACAACAAAAACTTTGAGAAATGCTACCTCCAGAGCTTTTATTGTTTCAGCATTTATTCATTTAATAAACAAATATTTTTTGTAACCACGCTATATGTACCTTGGCACTACAGGAGCATCTAAGAACAGAGTAATGAAGAATGGGATAGATATAATCCTTGCCCTTACATAGATTGCTCTGACAGGACAGAAAGTTAACCTAATGAGTAATTTTGATAAGAAATAATGAGTGTTATTAATGAAAAGAGACAAAACCAAATGCTTGTACAATGGGCAGCAAATTTAATTGAAAAGTCCAGAAAAGTTTCTCAGGATGAGCTATACTTATAATATCTAAATAGAAGTGAGATAATTGAAATTTATAGAAAGATCTAGTGAAAGACGCACTGGTCTAGGATGAGCAAACAATGGATACAAAGGCTCAGATGTGGGACAATACTAACAATCTAAAGAAAATGCTTAAAAGATAATTATATTTACAAAACAATAACACATGGATGCAGTTGAGATTTTAGAGGCACATCAGATCATGAAGTGCCTTATAAACAAGACTCCTGAGTACCTAATAGCTGGATCACAACTTCCTATTCCATTTTTGCAACATATTGAAATTCAGTATATTTTTTCTGACCCTAGAAGTCATGTACAGGCTGGGATTTGGCTCAGTGGGTAGAGCGCTGCGCTGCAGTCTCTGAGGTCCCGAGTTCAATTCCCAGCACCATAAAAATGGGAGAAGGGCTGGCAATCCACTCCCAAGGCAATCCCGAAGCACTCAGCCATTGAAAACCCTATGAGGGTCGCTATGAGTCGGATACCGACTCGACGGCACCTAACAACAACAACAAGTCATGTATTTCTATGCATCAGGGTTGGGATACATGAGAGAACTATTTTTTTAAAATCTCTTTCCCCAAAATAAAAATTTCAGGGAGAAAGCCTTCATAATTCTTATTCACCCCAGCACTGCCCATACTCAAGAGAAGTCTAGCGCAAACATTCACAACACTTTTGCTGAAAGACTGACTGTATAAATGGTCTAAATGGGTTAATCAATTCCCCTCACCAAAAAGTGAGCCAGCCTCCCATTTTTTCAGTTTATACAGGGAATTTATCTGTTTCCAATGCCTCCATCTCAGACTGGGTTTAACACTCCATTAAAAAAGGGAGAGACAGCCAGATAGTTTGCAAACTTCCCCCTTCTGCAGAAGAGCAAAAGGGAAAGCAATCAAAACCAGCAAAAGGTGGAAAACGTAGGGAACTGTTTGTCTCACGTCCATCACTATTCTCTACCATGGAGAAAGCAGCGTGCCCTTTCACCACGAAGTACTTTTTAGAACCAACATCTTGATATAAATATTTCACCATTAATTAGCAACTTTGGTGCAAGGATGCACATACCTTTCAGCCCTCACTATTTTTAAGAAGGAACAAGCAACAGTGCATATATTCATTAAGAAAAAGGAGGGCTGGGAGTTAGGATTATTTTCAAAGATTTAACTACAATTATATAACTAGGATTCTTTCCATTGGAAGATTATCAATGCAATCTATATAGGAAGCATGGTGACTTCTCTGAAGACACCCTGGGAAATCAACAATTATACTAGCAACACATAGTGCTTAATTGTGTACCACACTGTTGTTATTAGATGACATGGAGTCAGGGCTGACTCATAGAAAGCCTATGTACAAGAGAACCAAACACTTCCTGACACTGTGCCATGCCCAGCACTATGTCAGTGCTTTTCTGCTATTCATAGGGTTTTCAATGGTTGATTGTTTCAGGGCTGAGCTGCCAGGTCCTTCTCTCATACATAATACTTTAATAGCTTTAAAACCATCATATCATTTAATCTTCATTTAATATTCATTGTTGTTGTTAGGTGCTATGGAGTCAGTGTCCAACGTATAGCAACCCTATGTACAACAGGTAAAACACTACTTATTGTCAGTGCTTCTCTGCTATTCATAGGGTTTTCAGTGGAGGTCCACAATAGGAAGTGCTTTATTTCCACCTCCTCTCCACAAATGGTAAAAATGAAGCAAAAAAAATTTAGTACTTTATCCAAGGTTTTCACAGCTAGAAGAGTCTGACTACAAAGCCAGGAATTTTGATTCCATGTTCTAATCTCTCAACTTCTATGCTACATAGAAAATAAACATGACAGTCATACATTTTTTAAAATGGGTTAAACCGCTAAAGATTCTGAACTACATTAATTGATAATGTCTCTTTTACTTGAGTTCCTAGCAAACCAATTTAATAAGTATGTGTTCATCACTGTCTAGCATTGTGAGAATTACTTGGTGATTGATAAGAAAGATCCCTGTTTCAGAGAATTTACAGTCAAATGTAAGAGACAAATGTGTCTAATCAGAGATAACAGCAGTCGGGTGAATTGTCATAGTAAAGAGATATTCTGTTTTGTAGGAGGTCACTGTTAGAATTAAAAGCAGAAATGTTCAATTTTTCTCAGGTACTTAGTTAAACTAAAAGTCCAGAATATGGGATAAGGATTAAATCATAAACAAAATGTCATAAACATTTGAATGGTGTGGTAGGAAGAACACAGGTTAGATATTAGAAGATTTTTTATCTATAAATAGTTCTTTCACTAACTAGCAATCTGAGTTTCAATTACTTTATCTTTTACATGGATACATGGAACTCTTTCTCCCATATTTATTTATTCTTTTTTGCTTAGTTTCATTGGATTATTTATTTTAGGTGAGACTTAGGTTAAACAATGTATATGAATAGACATAGCAGCCAGGCACAGTGGCACATGACTATAATACCAGCAACTCGGGAGGTGGAGACAGAAGGATCACAAGTTTGAGACCAGAGGCATTCTGCGTAATTTAGTGAGACCCTGACTCAAAAAGTAAAAAAAACGGGCTGGGGTGGGGGCAGCTCAGTGGTCCAGCACTTGCAAATCACGTAAGCCCAAGGCCCTGGGTTCAACCCCCAGTACTGCAAATAAATAAACAAACAAACAAACAAATAAAAATAGACGTAGCACTCTATAAAGTAACATAGGTAATTAGTATTCTCATCATAACCCTTTGAGACTTTTTATTTGTTGCCATATAACAAAACTCACTATAGCCAGCTGTTATGAACACTTAAACAGGAACAATTTAAAACAGGATTCATGTGGTCAAAGGGGAGAAGGAAGGGATTTTTTTCTATTTCTTCACCTTCTCCAGAGTTCTTATATTTAAGCCTCCTCCTACACTGAATTTTAGTTTAATTATTTCATCCCTTATTAACTTACTTCTATATATCTATACTCAACTGTCTTATGTTATTATTTTATAAACTGTAAGAAACTACCATCATCAATATCATACATAGGGCAAATTGCATTTTCCAAAATTGCTCCAATGATATCTTTCATCCCACTTACACCTCTTACAATGTAACTTGAAACTTCTTCCACTGAGATGTAGGACAGATCTTTGGACACAGCACAAAGTCTATAGTTAGAGCAAATGTAATGTTATGTGACTTCTAAAGTTGGGTCATTAATTAAACTCATTACATCTTCTGTCTCATTCTCTTGGGATGTCATATCCTAGGAAGTCCAGTCATCCCATAGGAAATCTATGTAGAGTGTAACCGAGCTGCCACCTGAGCCCTGGGTTAGCTGGCAGTCAATACAAAGTTACCAGATTTATGAATGAGTCAATTTGAAAGTATCCAACCCAGATGATGCCACATAAAGTAGAGACTGTTAGCCCCAAGATACTTCTAAACTTGCAGAGTTTTCAGCAAAATATATGAGCATTATTGCTTTAAACCATCTAAGTCTGTATGAGGGGCTGGGATTTAGCTCAGTTGGTAGAGCACTGTGTTGCAATCTCTGAGGTCCTGAGTTCAATTCTCAGCACCACAAAAATGGGAGAAGGCCCTGGCAATCCACTCCCAAGGTAATCCTGAAACAGTCAGCCATTGAAAACCCTATGAGGGTTGCTATGAGTCGGATACCAACTCCACGGCACCTAACAACAACAACAAGTCTGTATGATGCAGGAAACATCAAAAGAAGTTGGGAAGAAAACACAGAGTCTATACAAGAAAGAATTGGTAGATGACCAAGCATTCCAAGAGTTGCATATGAAGAGGAACCAATGGTGCTGAAGGATGAAGTGGAAGCTGCCTTGAAAGAACTGGTGAAACACAAGGCTCCAGGAATTGATGGGATACCAATAGAGATGTTTCAACAAACAGATGCAGCATTGGAGGTGTTAACATGTTCGTGCCAACAGGTTTGGAAAACAGCTACTTGGCCAACTGACTGGAAGAGATCCATATTTGTGCCTATTCCCAAAAAAGGGGATCCAACGGAATGTGCAAGCTATCAGACAATATCATTAATATCGTACACAAGCAAAAATCTACTAAAGATCATTCAGAAGCGACTGCAGCAGTATATAGAAAGGGAAATACCGGAAAATCAAGCGGGATTCAGAAAAGGGCAGGGAACTAGGGACATCATTGCTGATGTCAGGTGGATATTAGCTGAAAGCAGAGAATATCAGACAGATGTCTATCTATGTTTTATTGACTATGCAAAGGCATTTGATTGTGTGGATCATAACAAATTATGGATAACACTTCGGAAAATGGGAATACCAGAACACCTAATTGTGCTCATGAGAAACCTGTACATGAATCAGGAGGCAGTTGTTCGAATAGAACAAGGAAACACTGAGTGGTTTAAAGTTGAGAAAGGTGTGCGTGAGGGCTGTATACTTTCACCCTATCTCTTCAATTTGTACACTGAGCGAATAATCTGAGAAGGTGGACTTTATGAGGAAGAATGCAGCATCAAGATTGGAGGAAGACTCATTAACAACCTGCGTTATGCAGATGACACCACTCTGCTTGCTGAAAGTGAAGAGGATTTAAAACTTTCACTGATGAAGATCAAAGATCATAGTCTTCAATATGGGTTACGACTAAACATCAACAAAACAAAAATCCTTACAACTGGGTCAGCACACAACTTCACAATAAATGGAGAAAAGATTGAGGTTGTCCAAGATTTTGCTTTGGTTGGCTCTATAATCAACACTTGTGGAAGCAGCAGTCAAGAAATCAAAAGATGCATTGCTCTAGGAAAAGCTGTGGCAAAAGATCTCTTTAGTGTATTGAAAAGCAAAGATGTCACATTGAAGAGGAAGGTTCGTCTGACTCATGCCATGGTATTTTCAGTGGCATCATATGGTTGTGAAAGCTGGACACTGGACAAGAGAGACAGAAAAAGAATTGAGGCTTTTGAATTGTGGTGCTGGAGCCGTCTATTGAATATACCATGGACTACCAAAAGAACCAACAGATCTGTCCTAGAAGAAGTGCAACCAGAGTGCTCTTTGGAAGCAAGAATGGCAAGACTGCGTCTTACATATTTTGGACATGTAGTCAGGAGAGATCAATCCCTGGAGAAGGACATCATGTTTGGGAGAGTGGCAGGTCAACACAAAAAAGGAAAACCCTCCACCAGATGGATTGACACAGTGTCTGCAACAATGGGCTTAAACATAAATAAGATCGTTTGCCTGGCACAGAATCGGCAAGTGTTTGGATGTGCTGTACATCGGGTCGCTATGAGTCGGACTCGACTGGACAGCATCTAACAACAACAACAAGTCTGTGTGTGTCTGATTATGCAGTGATAGCTAACTGAAGCAACTATAATTAACTAATCATATTTCTTCTTCTTTCCTTCCTTCCTTTCTATGTCTCCTATACACCAGACATTGTAGGCACTAGGGAAATAACATACATAAACAAAGTCTATTTCCTCAAGGAGTTTATGGTACATTATCGAATTTTGACATGCCCGTCAATAATTTGAAACAGCATTTTAAGTGTTACAACAGTGTTTTGCCTAACGTGCCAAAAGAACTTTGAAGGGATTCTAATTACAGATTTCATTGGTGACAAGAACTCATGGTAACTAATATGTTCTAGGACCTGGGTGCAATTCCCAGCACCACAAAATGGGAGAAGGATGTGGCAGTCCACTCCCAAAAACAACCTTTTTTTTTTTTTTTTCCTGTACTGGGGGTTGAACCCAGGGCCTCGCACCTGCATTCTTTGCAAGTGCTGGACCACTGAGGTGCACCCCCAGCCCATTTTTTTTTTTACTTTTTGAGACAGGGTCTCGCTAAGTTATGCAGACTGCCTCTGGTCTCAAACTTGCGATCCTCCTGCCTCTGCCTCCCGAGCCCCTGGGATTACAGGGGTGAGCCACCATGCTTGGCTCCCAAAAACAATATTGAAAACAATCAGCCATTGAAAACCCTATGAGAGTCGCTAGGAGTCAGATACAATTCAATGGCACCTAACAACAACAACAACAAAACAATAATGTTTAAAGCATTTTTAATATATCAACAATTTAGTCTTCCCATGAAAACTCCCTAAGTTAGATTCTATTGTTATTTCATTTTACAATTGAGAAATTATAAGCAATCATCTGTAAACATATAGAGAAGTTTGGTAATTCACCCAGTCTCAAAAAGACAACAGATGATTGAGACGTGTACATAGGCAGTCTGGTGTAATCAGTAAGTGAGGCTGTAGGAACCCAAGATGCACGTGTGTTCAGGCATAGGAAAGATGCCAAAAAACCACTGAGGTGATGTTTGTTTGAGGTGGAAGGTGCTAAAGTGAAAGCATCAGACATGATGTGCTACCTCCCCTTTCAGATGCAAGCATGTAGTTAGTTTACATAAGCTCCCTATTTCTTCCCTGAGGATCGCCTTGGCATTTGAGCATAGGTCACAGACTTTTCAGGGCAGCCCAGTGGCCACTGAATGCACAAGGCAGAGCTGGAAAGGTTGAGTTATTTCTACCAAACACAGAGCTCCTCCAACTCCTCCGGGGCTGTCAGACGCTGGGTCAAGTCAGCCTCCTGCTCAGCCAGTCTTGTTGCTTCCCAATAAATCTTTTCCACTCCTCATTCTTAGCATTGGCTTTCAGGAGAAACTAACCATAGCAGAGAAGACAAGAATAGAAAGTCAGACAGAGACCAAATCAACAAGAGCTTTAAAGCCCCTACTGATGAGTTGTAATTTTTTTCCTATAAGTCAATGATCTTCACATTATTTAGACTGTGAAACATCACCCTTAGTAAAAAAACCAGTTTTTGACATATACCATCCGTATATGTACCGCACATTTATTCACAAAATATATAGGCTGATACAGAATTTTATGTGCTCTGAACACAGAAATAAAAAGCTTAAGTCAAAGCTACAAAATTTAACAGAAATAGATGTTTGCAATTTTTCTGTGATTTTTTTTCACTCATTCCTTCAGTTGCTCAGCCTATAAACCTATGAGTCATCACTGTTTCATTTCTTTCCCTAACTACTAATTACCTTTCTCTCCCTTGTACAGAGTTGAACATACCACTCTGGCTACAACTAATTTTAACAATAAATGCTTTAAAATACATGACAATCTGATAGCTTCTCTTCATCTTCATCAAATCATATTTTGGACAATCAGTATAGCCTCCTAATTGACCTCGCCGTTCCCAATGCTTTTGTCTCCCTTCTGTACATTTTCTATCTAGCAGTTTAAGTAAAAGTCATGTAATGTCATGCCCCCTATTAAAACCTTTCTCTCAGTGAACTTGAAATTCAAATTCCTTACAGTGGCCTAAATGATCTAGACCTGCCTATCTCTTCCAATTCATTTCCTAAACTTTTCCTTTTCTCACTACTAGCTCAACTTTGGATCTTTGTTAACACATGCCTGCCTCTCTCTCTCTCTCTCTCTCTCGCTCTCGCTCTCGCTCTCGCTCTCGCTCTCGCTCTCGCTCTCGCTCTCTCTCGCTCTCGCTCTCCCTCTCCCTCTCCCCCTCCCCCTCCCCTCATCTGTATTTTTAGTGGGACCTGGAGGGTAAATCCAGGGTCTCACACATACTTTGCAAGCACTCTGCCACTGAGCTGCACCCTCGGGGCCATTTTTTAGATATTTTAAAAATTGAAACAGAGTCTTTCTAAATTATGCAAGCTACCCCTGGCCTGGATTCTGCAATCCTCCTACCTTCACCTCTTGTGTCACTGGGATTACCAGCATGAGCCACCACTCAGGGTACATGCCTGCTTTCTCAACCAACCACCTTAATAGTGCCCCTCCCACCAATCACTTTCAAATTCTTTATTTTTTTCATGGCACCCATCCCTGTCACTATCTGACATTCCATTTTGAACTGTTTATTTGTCTGCTTCCATTTTTATTTGAATGTAAGCTACAAGGGACAAGAACAGTGCCCAGTGCAATGACTGCCACATAGCTGGTGTTCAGTAAGACTATTCTAGTTAGACCAGATATTTTCTATATTTAATGGTTTTGTAATGATTATACTATTTTCTTCTGTAAAAGTTCAGGATTCACTTCACTCAGTTTTTCTTCATCAATGTCATTTATTTAGGACCAATTAGATAGTTTGAGCCTCAAAAGAAATTTTAAGTAATCTTAAATTTAATAGAAATCCATGTAATTTTTCATTTGTCCTTTATGTGGTCACATTGGTAGATCCTCATTGAGTTCTTTACCAAATCTGACATATACAAACATTAGAAACTCCACACTTATTTAATATAAATTCATTTTTTACTGATACATAAAAGTTATACATATTTATGAGGCAATGTGTCATATTTCAATAAATGAACACATTGTGAAATGTTTAAATCAGGCTATGCACATTTATCTTCTTATACACTTCTCAAACTCCTTTTTTCTAACTTTTCAAAATTTCCAGCACATTAATGTTTTCTACAGTCATCCTATCATGCAACAGCACATCAGAACTTCTTCCCCCTAACTAAATATAACTTAGTCCCCATTGATCAGCTTCTCCTAATTCTTCCTTTCCCCTCCTCTCTCCCAAGTCTCTGGTAACTACCATTGGACTTTCAACTTCTATAAGATGAACTTATCTGTATCCCATCAATGAGTGAGATCACGCAGCACTTGTCTTTCTGTGCCTGGCTTATTTCATTCAACATATCCAGTTCTAGCCATGTTGTTGCAAGTGACAGGATGTCATCCTTTTTAGAGCTAAATATTATTCCATGGTGTATAAGCACCACATTTTCTTTATCTATTCATCAGTTTATGGATGCTTAAGTTGTTTTGCTTTCTTGGCTATTGTGAATAGTTCTGGATAAACCTGGGAGTGCAGGTGTATCTTCAATGTACTGATTTCATTTCCATTGGCAATAGAGCCAGTAGTGGGGTTGTTGGATCATGGTGTAGTTCTAATTTTAATTTCTGTTTGTTTCTTTGTTTGCATGCTTGCTTGCAATAAGATCTTGCTAAATTGTGCAGGCTGCTTCTGGCCTTACACCATGATTATCCTGCCTCAGCCTCCTGAGTAGCTGAGATTACAGGCCATAGTACCTGGCCTATTTTTAATTTGTAAGGAACCACCACACTGTTAGCACATCTATAGTAACTTAGATTTCCATTAAAGGTACCCATTTCTCCACATGGTCCTCAGCACTTGTTCTCTTTGTCTTTTTGGTAATAGCTGTTCTTACTGGAGTGAGGTGATATCTGGTTGTGTTTTGATTTGCACTTTCCAGATGATTAGTAATATTGAGCATTTTCTAACATACCCGGGGGTCATTTGTATGTCTTCTTTTGTGAGATGTTTGTTTATATCTATTGCCCATTTTAAGTCAGGTTGTTTGCAATTCAGGTTTTTGAGTCTTGATATATTCTGGATGCTAATCCTTGCCAGAAGTATAGTTTGCAAATTTTTTTCCCATTCTATAGATTGCATCTTCACTCTGTTGATATTTTCCTTTGCTGAAGAAATGTTTTTTAGTTTGATGTAATCCCATTTGCTTATTTTTGCTTTGTTTACTCACTTTTGGGGTCCCCTATGAAAAATCCTTTTCCATTCCCATGTCCTAGTGACATTTTTCTCTACTGGCTTCGTGGTTTCAGGTCTCACCTTTTAGTCTTTAATATATTTGAATTGATTATTTTGACTGTTGATAAAGTTCTAGTTTCATTCTTTTGCATGTGGATATCCAATTTTCTCAGCACCATTTATTAAAAATGGTGCATACATTATGTTCTCCTTTTTTCAATGAGTGTTCTTAGCATCTTTGTCAAAAATCAGTTGGTAATTGATGCATGGGTTTACTTATAGGCTCTCTATTATGTCCCATTAATATTTATGTCCACTTTTAAGCCAATACAATGCTATTTTGATTTCTATAGGTTTCTGGTATATTTTGAAGTCAATGATATAATACTTGTTGCCTACCTGGGGAAACTCATCAGAGAGAAAATGAGGAACAAGTTTCAGCAGTCACTCTTAAAATTACTCTTGAAGGCGCATCTAAAATGCATGACCTCAGCCTCAAGTACTTCTTTTAGGTTCTGTTCACTCTTAGCAAGCACTTGTGATGTCCCAGATGGCTTACCTGATGAGATAACAAATATTCTCATCCTTAAAGCATCTTAGCCTCTTGTCACTAAGCCCTTCTCAGGTTGTGTCTATTGTACTTTGTCTCAGATCATAAAAATTGTGCAAGGAGTATGAATAGTTCAGTGTATCATTTATATGCCACTAAAGAACAACAACAACATAATACTTTCAGGCCTCATTATATAACAGCACATCATCTCTTGATGATTAGTATCAAATTTCTCTCCCCAGATCTTGACTGATTTCTTTGTTGTTTTTATAGCCTGAAGAACCTAAATGATCAAGTCTAATAGCACAAAATTGAATGAGACTCTTCCCGTGTCTCTTAGTAGAAGCTGGAAGAAACAAGAGTTCTAGACTCATTGAGTTTAATTTAGCAGGAGCAGTACGTACAAATTCCCTAAGGGTGGAATGGTAGTAATGGAGTGATTGCAATGGAGTGACTCTAGTTCTTACCTCTTGAGTTCCCAGACCCAGGAATTCTACCAAAGGGAACACTGCACCTTATGATGGTTATGTTTTTGCAGTATACAGCACACCCAAAAGGACAGGGCACCTCCTTACAAGGTATCTCCAAGCTGGCTATGCAATTGTATCTTCAAAAGGCCTTTTCATGACAGGTGTGTTGGTGCACACCTGTAATCCAGGCACTCAGAAGGTTGAAGCAGGAGGATTGTGAGTTCAAGGCCAGCCTGGTATACTGTCTCAAAACAACAAAACAACAACAACAGCAACCAAAGCCATTTCATTGCTCTATCATGTCAACAGTTTCTTGATGGTATTTATCTGGACCAGTGGATCCGATGGTCATATAACCACTGTTGCACCTTCTTTATGGTAAAGTTAGGACATTGATGTGATATGCTGTTATTTAAGGTTCTATGTCACTGATCAGACACTCTAATTCCTCAAATAATGGTACTGACTAAGGGTTTGTGTGCCAGAAAAGCAAATAATACATATAATATACATTGATCTTCTTTAAGATGAATTAACGGCTTCTTCTTGGTGGGAAATATCAGTATAATCAATGTACCACAAAGTATCTGATTGGTATATTGGAGAAATAGCATGCACTAAGGCCAAATTGATCTTTGTTGTTGGCAGATTGGACGTTCATCAATAGCAGTATCAGACTTAATGAACGAAGACCCAGGACATAGGTCCCATGCATAGCTTTTATCTGTGTCCTTGTAGGTGCCTAACAATCAGCCAAGTGATGTACAATTTTCTATAACTCCATGTTTATTTCTTATGTGAGGCAACTTTGTCTTTTTACACAACTTCCATTTAAAAACAAATTGTTGCTGGGCCTACCCAAACTTATGAATGTGTGGGTTTCACAGAACTCATCTCAAGAAGAGAAATGCAGGCTGCATGGCCACTTGTGATGGAGTGAGATCTTTCATTCCACTCAGGTCTGTTAGAACACTAGAGAGATTGTCTAATGGTAAAACATCTCTCAGCTGCAGATTTCATGGTCATCCTCAGAAGACCTAATGGCCTGTGTTTTCATTCTCATCCTGTACCTTGCTAACAACTGAATATGGTGACTTTTCCATTCATACATACTGTTGAGGCCATTGATTATACCAGATCATAGGGTCCAAGTGGCAACACCGCCTTATCACAGAGCAAACACACTGAAATGCCACTTTCTCTTCTCAATAACACTCAGTGCTGAAAGCCCTACTTTGTTACCCAGGAGAAGAGTCAGATCAGTGTTGGAAACTGCAATATGTTCCCTCTAAATCCCGAAAAGGTCTACCATGTTTTATGCTTCATTTTTGGTGGGAGGAGAGATAAGATACAACAATATTTTTCTCTACTTTGGAAAAGATACTAGCATGAGAAAGACCAGAAGATCCCTAAAATCTCCAGGCATCTCCTTGAATCTTCTTAAATTTTTTCCACCACTCTCTGAGAAGTACAAACTACAATGTACTTCTCAATTCTTGCTCTATTTGTCTGATCAGCATATAAAACAATTCTGTGTTCTGTGTAATAACCAGATGGCCAAGTCTTTTCTTACTATATTCATTTTTAATTTAATAGAGAATTGGATCATATGGCAAGACCATAAGTGTACGTTGTGAATTCTAGTCACTTCTGATCCTCTGTCTGGCTAAGAAGAGAACAGAATCTATGCATCAGATTAATGGTCTATCTGAAACTGGTAAATCTGCACTGGCAAAATTGCCACATCCAACATAATAGCCATAATCAGTACTTCTTTATTGTGTTTGCATGAGTGCACTGGCACCATTAGGATCCATCTGGATTTTCTAATGACCAGACTGGTAAATTAAATGTAAACTACTCCTGTTTCTGATTTGCTATCTTGGTTGAAGGAGTTATTTCTGAGACTTCCAATTAGCCTTCCCTCAAATGATTTTACCCCCCATGCTAATGAATGTATGTGAGAGCTTAGATCTCTTCCAAATATATATATATATATGAGGAATGAGGAAATGACTATAGGTTGAATGTGAGGATTCAATGGTGCTACTGTGGGCTAGAACTAGACCATGACTCCACTATTGCCTGGACTTCATATGCCACCAGTCTTACAGGGGGCACTGATGACATTTAGGTCCTTCAATATCAATGTAAACTTTGGTATCAATTCTAGATATCAGTGTCAACAATCCTTGAAATGTCTGAATATAACTTTTTACCTAGTATATGGTTACCAAATAAATTATTTCCTCAAGAATTAGATAAATCATTACCCATATACACTTGCAGAGGAACTGGAGGGCCTTCATAATGAGGATGAAATTTCTTCTTCAATATGTAGTTCTGGGTCTCAGAATTGGCCTACATATTTGAATTGGGCAAAGGGTTACTTTTTTTTTATTAGGGAACATCCCTCAGTTTTTTGATAATTCATACTTTAATTTTATTGAATAAAAGATATCCTGATTAGCTGCTCATATACCTTTCCCATGAAAACATCAATTCTATTAAACATCATGAAGCTATGTACTGACCCAGTGATAAGGATTTTTGTTTTGTTCATATTGGAGCACAATCCATACTGAAGACTCTGTGCTTTGGTCTTCATCAAAACCTCTTCACTTTCAGCAAGCAGAGTTGTGTCATCTGCATAATGCAGGTTGTCAATGAATCTTCTTCCAATCACAGTGCTGCATTCTTCCTCATAAAGTTCAGTTTCTCAGATTATTTGCTCTGCATAGAAATTAAAGAGGTATGGTGCCTATCACCTCTATGCATGCATATTTTCATTTATTAATTTGATCTTTTTTAAACTTCTGTATTTTATACTATTACTGTTTATTGGAGATTGTTACTTGTTTGCATTTTGACCTGTCTTTTTAAAGTTTAACTCAAAATATGTAAATAATTTTTTACTTCTCTTTTATACTCAGCACTGTGCTACTGTGAGAGGTATTAGAAAATTCATGAATATATATAGTCATTTATTTTCAATTTGACTTTTATAATACTGCTTAACTGAGCTACCAACTGTCAAAATGACCAGTGTCAAATCTAATACTAACTCACCTCAAGCTCTCTGAAACATTTTACTCTTACCTTCTAGACTCTTAAAATAATTTAAGGCATACTGATAAATCAGATATGCATTCTATAATTGCTAGAATAATCAGTAAAATAATAATGATAATAATAACAATAATAATAATACAATAAGAATAACAAAAAGCTAATATAAGAGATAGATAGAATGCACGTTTTTTAAGGAAAGCAACTCTAAAACAAGTGTCAGCTAGTAGGAACATGGCCAATATATTTCCTATTAGAACAACTATTAGGGCAGAAAGACCAAAATTATATTAGAGTAATGTTAATGTGTTTAATACCACTGAACTATATGCTTAAAAATTGTTAAAATGGTAAATTTTATGTATATTTTACTACAATAATTTTTTTAATTTTAAAAGTCCATTATCAAAGAATTAATGACAACTTAATGATGTGCATCCCCCCACAGTAAAAGAAAAATGCTTTTAAATGAAAAGCAAAGAAATAAGCAAATTATAACTGATGCATACATTGATGGGGTAAAAACAAATTGAGCTAATAAACCTAACATGATATTTGTCTCCTCTCCCCTAATCCCTTCAACATTCTTCTTGACAAAACTTCTATTACATTTTATATTCAGTAAGGGATCAAGATATATGAATGAATCAATAAGATTTTAAGAAGAAAGATGTTTGTATGTGTCCAGGTCTGTATTCTGTGCTGTGGGAATGCAAAATAACTAAAATCAACTGCTTATAATATGTGGTAAGCCTTCTAGAAGACATTTAAATATTACCATTCTGTATATAGTAGAGTTGACAGTTCAAGTTAGGCTAAGTCTCTCCTGTTTACTGGTTCTGGTGTCGTTTTTTATATATTCTCCCCAAATTATGTGAAAATCTTTTGTTCTCAGGTTTGACAACACAGATGATATAGTCACACAATGCTAAGTTTTCTAAATCAATTGCCGTTAATACCTTTATAATGGAAGCTCCTTACAAAACATTGGGTGAAATTTAAAATTGACTTTTTAACCAGGGCTCTGAGTCATATGATTTAGTAAAACAAAATGTTACAATATTTATGTGTGGAATATAAATGATCAGAGGGACACACTGTCAAATCCTTTAGTCTATAAATCTAAATGGTATTTTTCTGACAACATGAATATATATGTACATATACTCAAAGAATAATTAGACATATATGATCAACTCATTGTCTGGTATTATTTTTCCCCTTAGATGTTCAACAGCAACATTTTAGTTTACACATTTTCCTGTGGGAGAAAAATAACATTGCCCAGGAAAAACCTCTGAAAATTCTTTTTGCCTTAGTTGTCTCTAACCAGTCTATCAAGCAGGAACTTCTTAATTATTCTTCCTAAAGCACAACTTTGATATTGTCATTGCTCTGTATAGAAACTGTTAAGAGATCGTCACCACTTGTTAATAAAGCCCCAATCCTCATGCATACACTCCAGGCCCCTCAGTTGGCAATTTCCTGCTCAAAGTACACTGCTATTTTTCTTTATTTACTCTTTTATTTACACAATACAGACAACTTGCTGTTCCTGAACAAGCCCTTAAATCTCCTAGTTCTAAATCTGTTCTTTTACTATTTATTTAGCTATTTATTTTTTACTGGGGGGTGTCACATAATAGACAAGTGCTCTACCACTGTGCCGTACCCACAGACCCATTTTTTACTTTTTATTCTGAGACAAGGTATCACTAACTTGTATGGCTGTCCCTGGCCTCGAACTCAGGGGCCTCCTGCCTCAGCCTCCAGTGTAACTTAGATTATAGGAATATGACATAGTGCCAGGCTTAGAACTGTTCTTATACTTTTTTTCTGAGCAAAATGCATTCTACCCAAGTTCAACTCCTCTAAACTAAATCTATTAGAAGTTTAGCATTCGACTATACTATAAGAAAGAGATTTACACAGTCTGATGGAATTTCCACCATTTATTTATACATTAATCCTAACTGACCTGGGACATTTATTAAAATCTTACAAATAGAGACCCATGCAGATGTTTCAGCTTCCTAGAAATCTAAGGACCTCTTTTCTGCATGATTGCAAGCTACTTTTCCTGGGAGTGAGGTATTTAGTGAAAAAGTTAATTATTGTCATATTATTACTCCTTAAGTACTTTGACTTTCAAAGTATACAAAAACTATATACACAAATATTACTTAAAGATTCCCTAAGCATTTATTGAATAACTCCCATATACTTCAAGATATAGGATGCAATGAGAAGTGATGGAAAAAATATAGTATTAATAAGACTCTGCATTGCTTGAGAGTGATGAAGCATAACTCCTAACACAGGGTTAAAAGTAGCACATTTTAAAAGAAGAGAGAATGAGGTGGTCTTGGAGGCCAAAGAAAGAAGAGATTACTGCTATTTGGGAGGATCCCAGAATGCTTCATTGTGGCAGGTGTTTCCATTTGTCTTTAGCAAATGTCAACCATAATGGAAAAAACATGAAGACTGCTAGGTATAAAACTCTTCAACATATGTGTGCTTCCATATTGTCCATTCTATATGTTTGTGTAGATTTTTTTCTTGATCTCATAAAGATTTTAATAAATCTACCCACACAAAAGCATTGAAAACCACATTTGTCACAAAATGACAAAGTTCTTAAATATTAGTGATTTGGAGTATAGCTACCTATATTCCCACCATAGGATAGCAATCTTTAATGATTTGTGGAAATTTTTTCAGGCTATTCCATCTTAGAAACTATTGATGCTTATCTCAACATCAAGAAGGCCATTTATGACAGACCTACAGACAATACCTTGTTAAATGGAAAAAAAATTGAAATCATTGCTTCTAAGATTAGGAAGAAAACAAGGATAGCCACTGTCTCCTATCTTACTTAACATTGTGATTAAAGTCCTCTCCAGAGCAATCAGACAAGAGAAAGAAGTCAAAGGGATACAGATAGGCAAAGAAGAGGTCAAATTACTCTTCTCCATGGATGACATAACCTATTACCTAAAGGACCCCCGAAAACTCATCTAGAAAACTGTTGAACCTAATTAACTCTTTTACCAAAGTGACAGCCTACAAACTAAACACTTAAAAATCAGTAGTCTTCTTTTACACCAACTGTGAGCAGGAAGGGAAAGAAATTAAGGCAAAACTCCTTTCATGATAGCCCACCAAAACCTTAAATACTTAGAAATCAATCTAACCAAAGATCCTGGAGATATCTACAAGGAAAACTTTAAAACATTAAGGAAAGAAATTGTGGAGGATACTAGAAAGTGGAAGGACCTCCCCAGCTCATGGATTGGAAGAATCAATATTGTAAAAATGGCTATACTACCAAAAGCAATCTATAGATTTAATGTAATCCTTCTTAAAATTCCAATGATAGAATTGCAGAAATAGAAAAAATAATCTAAAAGTTCATATGGAAGCACAAAAGACCACACATAGCCAAAATACTGTTAAGCTGCAAAGCTAGTACAGACAGGATCATAATCCCTGATTTTAAACTATATTACAGGGCAATAATAGTGAAAACTGCTTGGAACTGGCACAAAAATAGGCCTGAAGACCAGTGGAACAGAATTGAGGACACGGAGATATACCAATGCATCTATAGCCTCCTGATCTTTGACAAAGGAGCTAAGCATGCTGATTGGAGAAAAGATAGCTTCTTCAACAAATGGTGCTGGGAAACTTGGATTTCCACCTGCAGAAAAATGAAGACAAACCTGCACCTCTCAATATGCACAAGAGTTAATTTGAAATGGACAAAAGACCTCAACATAAAACCAAAAGCCTTAAAATTACTGGAAGAAAACATAGGAAACACCTTCCAATATATAGGCATAGGAAAGCATTTCCTTAATAAGTCTCCAATTGCTCAGGAAATTGTAACAAGAATAGACAAATTGGATAACATGAAATCAAAAATCTTCTGTATAGAAAAGGAAACAATCAACAGAGTTAAGGAAGACTCAAATGAATGAGAGAAAATCTTCACATACTACACATCTGACAGAGGACTTATTTCTAGAATTTACAAAGAACACAAGAAACCAATTCTCAAGACAACAAATCATCCAATACACAAGTGGGCAAAGGAACTAAACAGACAGTTCTCAAGTGAAGAAGTTTGTGAGGCCATGAAAGCACATGAAAAAATACTCAATATCACTAGCTGTCAGGAAAATACAAATCAAAACAACTCTTAGACTCCATCTAACTCCAATAAAAATGGCCAAGATCAAAAAAAGAACATATACTAACAAATGCAGGCAAAATAGTGGAGAAGAAACCCTCTTACATTGTCAGTGGGATTGTAAACTGGTTCAGCCACTTTGGAAATCAATATGGACACAACTTAGAGAACTAAAAATAGAACTTCCATGCAACCCAGCTATACCACTATTGGGACTACCACCACAGGGAGATGAGTCATCATACTACAAAGACAACTGCATCTCCATATTCAGTGCAGCATTTTTCACAATAGCAAGGATATGAAACTGACCAAGGTGCTCATCAGCAAAAGAATGGATAAAAAACTTATGGTACATAAACACAATGGAATACTACTCAGCGAGAAAAAAATGAAATAATGTCATTTGCAGCAAAATGGATGGAATTGTAGGATATTATCATAAGTGAATGAACACAAGCTCAGAAAGAGAAAAACCATATGTTCTCACTTATATGTGGGGGCTGAATCATACTTAAGGGAAGAAAAACATTCTATATGTAAATTGATATATAAAAATGCAAAATTACACTTAGCCAAGAAGGAATAATAAAAAGAGTAGAAAGAAGGAGGGAGGGAAATAGCAGAGGGAAGTGAATATTGTAGATTGCGGGATGGGGAGGATGGTCAATGTGGAGGGATGAATGGGGTGAAGACCACATCAATGTAAACAGTACAACTTCATGAGTATATTGGAAAAATAGGGGAATATAACACAAATATTCATTCCAGTTTTACTACATATTAACCACAAGGCTTCATAAACTTTGTGGGTTAATGAAAGTGTTGCCAGAAGTGATGTAAAGGATGCATAATGGAAAAAGCCAATGCTGTATTATTAATCTGTACCCCATCATTGTTTACTAATAAGGAGAAAAAAATAAAAGAATCTATGGATGTTATATGGCTTCATCAGCATAAAATAAGTTCATGAGTGGGAATATAAGTGCTTATTTTAGAAACTAAGTTCTCTTTCACAAACTGAAGGTCTAGAATTACAAATCAGTGTGAGCTCGTATCAGGAATACTCTCACCTTCAGTGATGACACTTTACAGAAGTGTGCTTTCCTTCTCTAAGTAAGCATGTAGATTTCTGAGATGAGAGAACTAACAAAGAAATCTTGCTCAATTAATTAATTCTAGAATGTTGCTATTAATGAAGGATAAATAAATCAAAATAGTTTTTATTTGAAAAGTCAAGCAAAACAATGTTTCATTTTTTTAAAATGGCAAATGTTCATTTGCACTTTATAAGGAGCCACAGTTCTTGACATGGATAGATGCAGCAATGAAAAAGGCAAACATGTCTGTGCTCTTCATGCATCATATGTTCTAGAGGTGTGTAATGTGAGTTATGGGGAGATAGGAGGAAAGATGTAGGAGAGAAGAGGAGATCAAATATCTCTGACTGATAAGCAAATATGCAAACAAATTTAAAATACAATTTCAAATAGTGACAAGTGCTATGAAGACAATAATTTAGGTGATTTGACAAAGGTGAAATTGCCATGGACCAAAGTTTAGTTAGGTGCTGTCATCTAAAAGTCTGTGTACCTCTAAAGTGTATATATTGAAACCATTGGCTGGAGGATGCTACAAAATGAAATTGTAGGGATTAGTGTCTCAACCTATTTTCTCTTGTTATAACTGAATACTGCAAATTGAATAATTTATAGAGAAAAAAAGTGCTTCTAACAAGTTTTTGTAAGCTGAGAAGTGTGTGGTCGAAAGTTTACCCCAGTGAAAGCCTTCTTGCTGGGAATCTCTGTGAAGAGTATCAAGGAGGAACAAGTCATGACATGGCAAGATGAAGCAAGCTAGCCAAAGTGAGCTCAGTTTTATAGCAAATTAATTCCTTTGATAACCCATTATCCACTAAACCATGAATGAACCTGATCAGGTCCTAAGGATCTCACATCCCAAATGCCATCAATATATAACTTTGAGAATGAAGTTTCCAACACATGAAATATGTGAGATACATTGAACTTAAATGACCACAATTGGTAAGATTATATAAAGAAGACCATTTAGGTTTGTAATGTATATAAAGAGTTTGGATTTTGTTTCTTAAAGCCTGATTTGAAGTAATGGTAAGAACTTTTATCTACCCTCACCACACGTTAATGAAATGAAACTTTATATTTACATTTTTATTTTAGTACTAATAATTATTTTAATTAATCAATTTAATAAAACAATCTTTAATAAAGAAAACTGAGCTAGGTTCAATGGCTCATGCCTGTGATCCCAGTGACTCAGGAGGCAGAGGCAGGAGAATCACAGGTTTAAGGACAGAGACAGCCTCCATAACTTAGTGAGATGTTTTCTAAAGATAATTTTTAAAATGGGCTGGGAGTGCAGTCCAGTAATAGAGCTGTTGCAAAGTATGTAAGAAGGCCTGTGTTCAACCCCCAAGTAGTGGAAAAAGGGGGGCCAGGAAAGAAAGAAAGAAAGAAAGAAAGAAAGAAAGAAAGAAAGAAAGAGTAAACTTTAATAAAGTAATTATTAAATCACCTATTGTGCAATCATCCTATGTGCTAGAGTGTGGAATGGAGGAGAAGTTAGAGAGACAGTCTTGATATGGACAGTCCCCAACTTATAATGGTTCAACTTACAGTGTTTTGACTTTCTAATGGTATAAAAGTAGTATGTATTCAGTAGAAACCATACTTCAAATTTTGAATTTGATATCTTCCCAAGCTAGCAATGTACAGTGCAATAAACTCTTACACTGATGAGCATGGGTAATGAGTCACAACTCCTAGATAGCAACACAAGTATAAAGGTAAATATCCAATATTCTATAACATAGTATGTTGTTAAACTATGATGTTCAGTATGTTAGGTGTAGTAAATGTATCTTTGACATCAGATATTTTCAACTTATGTTGAGGTTATCAGGATGCAACCTCTACGTAAGTCAAGGAACATTTATACTTGCTCTTAAGAATCTGTAGGCCTGGAGGTGCAGCTCAGTGGTGGATCACTTACCTAGCCTACAGGAGGTCCTGGATTCAAATTTCGGCACTGGTCCCCCTAAAATAAGAACTTGTTGAGTGGTAAAAAAGGAAATGCTAAATTTCTGAGTATCTGAGTATATTAATTATAAAAAATATTATCAATATCCTGAAGACTTGTACAACTTCCAGTATGTAAGATCCTTACATATAACACAACATGTAAAATGAGCCTTTAAATATAAATATGATTTGAGTATGGAAATTACAGGTGCAGAAAATGCATTAAGAATGAGGAAAAGTACAGGGCTTGTTAGAATAGCAGTTAGCCAACCATTGCTGATACCATTCATGTATATGAGTTAATGTAAGGAAATTCATTCAGTATATATTTATGGAGTAAGAGTGATATGAGAAGTACTACCCTAGCTGCTGAAAAAACAGTAATGAGAAAGAAAAGTCTCTACTATAATGGATCATTTCTATATCGGTTGTTGTTGTTGGGTGTTGTCAAGTTGGTGTCCAACTCATAGTGACCCTCTGTACAACAGGGGAAACAGTACTGTTAGTGCTTCTCTAATATTCATAGGGTTTAGAATGGCTGATTGTTTTTTGGGAAAGGGTTGCTGAGTGCTTCTCCCAAGCGTACAGCAGCTGGTGTTTCCAGGTGGTCTCCCACCCAAGTACTAACCAGGCCTGACCCTGCTTAGCTTCTGAGATTTCATAGGATCAGAGGCCACAGTGGTACGGCTGCAGTTCCTATAGGGGTACACAGACAATAAGCAAATAACTAAATACAGAAATGAAGGCAATGGTGAGAGATATGGAGGGAAATAAGATGAGATGAAAGGAAAAGACATTATTGATATTTAAGCTTTTACAAAAGTTGGCCAAGGATGACCTTTCTAGTAAGTGTGATTGGACCGACTAATGTGGTGTTTGTTTGCTTGCTTGCTTGCTTTTGAGGTATTGGAAGGTTGAATCCAAGGCCTCATGTATGCTTTACAAGTGCTATACCCATCCCTTTTCTTACATTTTTATCTTGAGACAGGATCTCACTAAACTGTGTATGCTGCCTCAGCCCCCCAAATTGCTGGGATTACAGGGGTATGCCACTGTGCCCAGGTCGACCTAATGTGTTAATGAAGAACACAATAGAAGGACTTAAATAAACACCCAGGGAAGATTAGTTAAGGCAGAAGAAGCAATAGATGGAAAGGCCCTGAAGTGGGAACATGCTTTGAATGTTCAAGAAAAAGTCTAAAAGAGAAAATTATAATTAAAACATTACAGTTAGCAAGAAACTGTTAGAAGATATGGTAAAAAATGTGAGGTGCAAGGAGAGGATACAAATATGTAGCTCCTAGTAGAAGAAAAACAAGGTGGGAAAGCATTGGAGGGCAATGAAGAAAACGGAACAATCAAATATCCTTGTGAAGCCACACTATAATTACTAGGTTCAAATCAGAGATTGGGATAAGGGCAAAAACAGTTTGATTCTCCATATACTGCTGAAGCTTTATAGGTTATAAGTGGAATGATGGCCTGGAGCTGGGTGGAAGGGGTGAGAGCAGTAAAACCCTGAACAGACTTTCAACTAATTGGATCTCATAATTGGTCAAATCTGACTCATTAGAGAAGAAAGGTTGATATCAAGGGTTTTATTTCAATCAGCTAGAAAAATTGATGTGCCATTCACTCACAGGTGGAAGACATCAGGAAGAATAAGTATTTATTACACAACCTAGATATTAATTAGGACTGCTGAAAGAAATTACTATTGACTAAGTGACTTATACAATAGAGTAAATCTCATAGTGGTAGAGGTTAAGAAGTCCCATATTAAGAAATTAGTGGCTCTGATATGTGGTTTTGCGACTTCATGCCTCACCAATGGTAGTCTTCTCATTGTATCCTCACATGCCTGAGAAGAGAGAAGAGAGAGAGAGAGAGACAGAGAAAGACATAGCATCTTATCTTTTCATAAGGTCACTGATCCTATCATAAAGGCCCCACCCCCTTGACTTAATCTAACTCTAATTATCTACAAAAGATCCCATCTCCAGACACCATAGTACTAGGGATTGGGATTTCACCAGATGAATTTTGAGACGCAGAGACATTCAATTTGTAAGAGGCAGAGGAAATTTGAGATCACCGTTGTTGCTGATATATGTCTGTCAGTTTGCCGCACTGTGGGGGCTTGCGTGTTGCAATGAGGCTGAGAGCTCTGCCACTGTAACCTCGGACATGAGCAAGGTTACCCATGGTGGACAGGTTTTCAGCTGAGCTTCCAGACTAAGATAGACTAGGGAGTAGGAGCTGGCGAGTCACTCCCGAAACAACTAGCCATTGAAAACCCTATGGATAGCAAAGAGACACTGTCAGATATAGTGCCTGAAAATGAGGCCCCCAGGTTGGAAGGCACTCAACAGACTACTGGGGAAGAGTTGCCTTCTGCAAGTAGAGTTTGCCGTGATGACAGAAATGGAGCAAAGCCGCAGGGTGCTCAATTTGATGATGTGGCATGACTCAAAATGAGGAGAAACAACTGTAAACATCCATTAATAATTGGAACATGGAGTGTACGTAGTGTGAATCTAGGAAAATTGGAAATTGTTAAAAGAGAAATGGAGTGCATAAACATTGACATTCTAGGCATACGTGAGCTAAAATGGACCAGCATAGGCCATTTTGAGTCAGACAATCATATGGTCTACTATGTTGGGAATGATAAACTAAAGAGAAATGGGGTTGCATTCATCATCAAAAAAGACATTTCAAGATCTGTCATGAAATACAATGTTGTCAGTGATAGAATAATATCCATATGCCTACAAGGAATGCCAGTTAATACCACTATTATTCAAATTTATGCACCTACCACTAAGGCCATAAATGAATAAAGGGAAGACTTTTATCAGCTTCTGCAATCTGAAATAGATCAAACATGCAATCAAGACATACTGATAATCACTGGTGACTGGAATGCAAAGGTTAGACACAAAGAAGAAGGCTCAGTAGTTGGAAAACATGGTCTTGGTGACAGAAACAAAGCTGGAGATCACATGATAGAATTTTGTCAGACCAATGACCTTTTCATTGCAAATACATTTTTTCAACATCATAAACAGAGACTATACACGTGGACTTCACCAGATGGAACATACAGGAATGAAATTGACCACATATGTGGAAAGAGACAATGGAAAAGCTCTATACAAAGTGTCAAAACAAGACCAGGTGCTGACTGTGGATCAGACCATCAACTTCTCATATGCAAGTTCAAACTGAAGCTGAAGAAAATTAGAACAAGTATACGAGAGCCATGGTATGACCTTGAGTATATCCCACCTGAGTTCAGAGACCACCTCAAAAATAGGTTTAATGCATTAGACACAAATGATAGGCGACCAGAAGAGTTGTGGCATGACATAAA
>VMDO01010437.1:0-71714 GCA_007922755.1 Pedetes capensis
TTGCCACAGCTTTTCCTAGAGCAATGCGTCTTTGGATTTCTTGACTGCTGCTTCCACGGGTGTTGATTATAGAGCCAAGCAAAGTAAAATCTTGGACAACCTCAATCTTTTCTCCATTTAATGTGAAGTTGCGTGCTGACCCAGTCGTAAGGATTTTTGTTTTGTTGATGTTTAGTTGTAACCCATATTGAAGGCTATGGGACATGGTAAATGCATTATAAAGGTAAGTTTATTAGTGCTCCAGCAATTAGGTCAGTTATGTTAGGAGGTGGATTATGAATTTTTAATATAGACCAGAAAAGAATTTTTAGAAAGAAATTAGTTCTCATGGTGGTGAGGTCCATTAACATATCCTGGAAAAGCTGAAACTCTGATTTTTTTGTGGGACAGGGGCAGGAAAACAAGAGAGGTGAGATTTCTTGCTTATCTGAGATCCAATGGAGAGTCAAGGCTACTCTGGAGGACTGGTTGGCCTGGTCAAAGAAGAGATCTGCAGGTCAAGTTCTTAAGGACAGTAGTTTCCTGTCCCTGTTTTAGGACAAACAGTTATATCCTCCTCAGTCAGGAGGTAAGAGTTCCTGTTCCCTCTACCTTGGGATATTGGAAGAACATAAGCTAGAGACCACCTCTCCCGTCCACGTGGGAAGGGAGAGAAGCCTATGATACTGAGTAGATGCCCATTGCTGCAAAAGTTTGTCCAACACGAGAAGGGATTGTAGTGAACTGGGACCTTGGTAATAGAAGCTCATCACTTGCATAGTACCAACCAACAGAGGGCATTAGCCAAGACAAAGGCTTAACTCCTCATTCTTTCTCTCCCTTCCCCATCTGTACCATCATCTCCCTGACTCCTATCTCCAAGTTTGTATGGCTTTAAAAAAAATTTCTAAGCTATTTTGCAGTTTAAACCTTTATTAGCTCCAGCACTTTCTTGTTAGCTTGTTGTTGTTAGGTGCTGTCCAGTTGGTATATGACTCATAGTGACCCTGCATACAACAGGCAAAACACTATTGTCAGTGCTTCTCTGCTGTTCATAGGGTTTTCAATGGTGGATTGATTTTTGGGAGTGGGTTGCCGGGACTTTCTCCCAATTCTTGTTAGCTAGGGCTGCTATAACAAAATGTCGTGCACTGGGTGTCTTTTGTTATTAGGTGCCATCTAGTCAGGTCCAACTCATCATGACCCTATGTACAACAGTGAGAAACACTACCCAGCACTGTGCCATGCATCCAATCTTTTTAAGTTTGAGCCTATCGTTGCAGTCACTATGTTTCTTCTCATTTTGAGTTGTGCCACATTAGCAAATGGAGGTCCCAGGGGCTTTATTCCATTCCCATCATTAAGGTCAACTCTACTTTGAGGAAATAACTTGCCTCAGTCCAGCTGCAGCCTAGGATCCAGGGATTCCAAAGGCAGATGAGGAGTCGGCGATGGGTAACAGACACAGTAGCTTGGAGGCAATGTGGATCTGTTCCATTTATTGTTCCGATAGCTAGTTTTTCATACAATCTTTTTAGGCTTAGGTCATGCAAGTAGTAAGAATACGTGCAGTTTTACACACACCTGGCAGTCATAACAGCAGTGGAGGGTCAGGATGACCAGAACAGCAGCCTTTATTCTTTTTCTCTAGCTGGGAACCAAGGTCTGCCTTTAGATAGATAAGCACCCCCATGCTAAATTGTCAGGGAGGCTTTTGTACTGTGTTGACTCAAGGAGTTCATGGTGTTGGCAGTTACCCAAGAATTTTTTCATTGTAGTCCTTTTAGGGAGGTTTCTGAACTCCTTCTCTGAATTAGTATTGCTCACAGAATCAGAGGATTATATATTTACATCTATTATTTGTTTTTCATTAATTTTCCCAGAAATCCACAATATGAATGCTCACAGAATTAGAAGATTATAAATTTACATTCATTACTTGTTTTTCATTAGTTTTCCCAGAAATCCACAATATGAAGAAAACAGTGACCAATTTCAAATTTAGGAAAAAGAAAAGATGAGATTCCAAGTGCTTTTCCATGAAGAGACCTTCTTTTGGAGGTACTCTTCCCCTTTTGGCAGACTTTCCCTCCAAAGGCTTTGAGGTACTTTTCCCCTTTTGGTGGACTTTCTCTCTGATGTCCTTTTAAAGGTACCCTTCCTCATGTGGGGACTCAGTTTATCCATCATGAGTGGAACTGGCACCTGGCAATAACTCTTCCCCAGTTGTCTTCTGAATGCCCTCCATCCTGGAGAGCTTATTCTCTGGCACTATATTTGACAGTGCTTCTCTGCTATTCAAAGGATTTTTCAATGCCTAATTGTTTTGGGAGTGGGCTGCCAGGTCCTTCTCCTTACTCTGTCTTGGTCTGGAAGCTCAGATGAAACTTGTCCACCATTAGTGGCCCTGCTGGTACCTGAAATACAGGTGGTGTGGCATAGCTTTCAGCATCATAGCAACACACAATTCCCCACAACAAGACAAGCTGACAGACAAATGGGGGGAAATTTTGGGGTCAATCAACATGTGAATATTGTTGCTATTCATGGCAGAGGCAGAAAAGGACTTGGAGGGTCCAGCAATACACTGCTCAGCCTGGAAGTTACCTATATCATTTTGATTACAGTCCATTGGTTAGAACTAATCAAGTAACCTTGTCCACCCCAGGGATTCAAGAAATGCCTGGAAGATGGTGAGCTGGAAGTATTTCGTGAGCATAATTAGTGCTAATTTATAGGGCGGTTATGAGAATTGAGTCAATACCTGTAACACACTTGTCATAATGCCTAACCTAGGTAAGTGCTCAATTGTTGTTGTTAGGTGCCATCAAGTCAATGTCCAACTCAGAGCAAAATTTAAAAATTTACAAAAAGTTGAGCTGAAGGTGCAGCTCAGTGGTAGAGCACTTATCTAGCATGCATCATGTCCTGGGTTCAACCCCTAAGTACTGTAAAAAAACTAAAATAAAATAAGTATAAATATAAAAAACTTCTACAAGTCAAGATCTTCCTCTATGTGAGTTTTAGTACCCTGAAAATCTAGCTACTAAACATGTACCAGAATAAATTGTGCATAAGTATCCATGCATACATTTTCAAGTTCTACTATTATTGCAACTTTTCTATAAGTTCAAAATTATCTCCAAATTGAAAGTTTTGAATATGCACATCTAAGAATTGGTAGAATATGGCTTTTGTTCAATTCTCCTTTGTCATCTGTCTGCTCTTCCTCTGGAACCTTCTCTGAGGGTGGGGCAGGAAGGAGTGACCCTTTCTTATCTTGTTCATTATTGTATCTAGTGCCTACAACAGATTCTTCCCCAAGGTTGGTGGATAATAGCTGTTTGCTAAATAGTGAACACAAATAAATGACTAAGGATACTCATTTAAAAGTTCAAAGGAGTTCTTGATTTATTATAGTTATGTTAGGATAAGCTAACCAAAGAATCCCAAACTTCTAGCCAAATTTGAGTTTAACAAACTACTCTCTCCAGCATGTAAACAGAATGCCACATGCATTCATGGGCTCAATACACGGGCAAGTGCCTCCCACCTCACTCTCTGTACCTCCAGGAATAGAGAAGGCTAGAGGGACCATTCTGTTCACTGCCAAACCCCCAGCTCTTAGAACAGTGTCTGGCACCGGGCGTGGTGGCGCACACCTGTAATCCCAGGGGCTCGGGAGGCAGAGGCAGGAGGATCTCAAGTTCAAGACCAGAGGCAGTCTGCATTACTTAGAGAGACCCTATCTCAAAAAAAAAGTAAAAAAAAAAAAAAAAAAAAAAAAAAAAAAAAAAAAAAAAAAAAAAAAAAAAAAAAAAAAAAAAAAAAAAAAAAAAAAAGGGCTGAGGGTGCAGCTCAATAGTCCAGCAGTTGCAAAGCATGCAGGCAAGAGGCCCTGGGTTCAACCCCCCAGTACCGCAAAAATAAATAAATAAATAAAAAGAACAGTGTCTGGCATATGCCAGATAAATAAAAATGAAATTTCTTCTGGTAGTTCTTCTACAGGGAATGAAACTAAAACATTTTCCCTTGTGGGACAGCACCCTATTCCCTCACCAACATTTACATAGTCATCGTCTCTTAATCAACATCCATGTGACTTCACATAAATTGAGAGTTATTCCCAGGGGAAAAAATTAGAGTTGAGAATCCAATTACAGTACTTAGGGGTTGAACCCAGGACATGACGCATGCTAGATAAGTGCTCTACCACTGAGCTGCACCTTCAGCTCAACTTTTTATAAATTTTTAAAATTTTGGGACAGGGTCTTGCTAAATTGCACAGGCTGCCCTTGGCCTTGATCTTATCTTCCTGCCTCACCCTCCTGAGAAGCTGGGATTATAGGCATGTGCCTTGGTGCCTGGCTGATTTGTACAGTTTACTGAATTCTGCAGCATAGGTGTAAATGAGACAAGTCAGGGGGACTACCTTTCCCTGAGGCATTGGGCAGTTATGAGGCATTGTTAAAAGACTGTTACTATTGTTAAAGTCAATGATGATGTTAATAACAAGTTTTTTTCTATAGACACTCATTTTGATGTTTGTCCTCCCATAAATAACCACAGAGGTTGGGGAATGGGACAACTTCACTCTCTAATTGACAGCTATTGGACTCTCCCTTGCTATGCTTGCTGCCATAAAGTAAAGGACTTTCAATCAAACACCCAGCAGAACCACCATTATACCAACACTGGTGGTTTTGAACACTTCCATAGATAGTTTGGACTGCAGCCTTAGCCTTGCGGCATCCGATCCCGTCAGATCTCGGAAGCTAGGCAGGGTCAGGCCTTGGTTAGTCCTTGGATGGGAGACTGCCTGGGAACACCAAATGCTGTAGGCTTGGGAGATGGACCCAGCAACCCACTTCCAAAAATCAATCTGCCATTGAAAACCCTATGAACAGCAGAGAAGCACTGACAATAGTGTTTCACCTGTTGTCTGTAGGGTCGCTATGAGTTGGATACTGACTCGATAGCACCTAACAACAACAACATAGATACTTTGAGGATGTCACATGATAATTGCTGCTTCAGGACAACTCTAGCCCCTGAAGCTCCAGTCATGATGATTTCAAACAGTTCGCAGTTTGCAGTGGAACTTTTGCTATTACAAATGAACTCCTAGATTACCTAGACTCACCCAAGCCAGAAGGGGAGCACTTCTCCTGGTGCCCTAATGCAGAAACTGTTGTGATTGTGTAAAAGGAACTATGCTATGATTGGCTCAAACACAAACCTTCATTTACATGGGAAATTTGCTGTGATTGGTTCAAACACCCTTTCTCTGGCAATATAAGAAGGCTGTTTGGCTCATTTAGTGAACCTGTGGGAAGACATCCTCCTGTGCTGCCCACTGTTGTTGCAACAGTGGGCCAAATAAAAGGCTTCTTTTGAGTGGTCATTTTGCCTACTTTTAGTAATGCAGGCTGAGCTGGGTCACAGGAAGAAAGAGGCAGTACATACAGCAGAAGAGTGGCAGTGCCAGTGGTGAGGGACAGCAGAAACAGTGGAATGGCGGTGGAAGAGAGAACAGAGCATCCTCTTCAGAAGCAATAAAATGGCTGACTGCCTGAAGAAGAGGCATGGCTGTAAGAGCAGTAACTGGCAGCAGAATAAGAATGATAAGAAAAATAAGAATAAGAATAAGAAGAGGTGAAGGAGTGGGGGTGGGGGGAGGAGGAAGGCGGTGGCAGTCATAGTTGTCTCCTGAACAGCAGCAAATGTAACAGCAGCCATAGCAGTAAGACACAGCTTCAAGAGAGTGATCAGGACAGGCAGAAGGATAGAGGGAGAGAGAGAAGGCTGTAAAGAGCCATAGAAGAGAAAATGAACGCCTTGGTTGCTGGAGGAGTTCCAGACAGCTGTTGAGTCTTTAGAACCAAGGGTGCCAGACACCCTAGGCCTGACAGCTATAACTCTGGCCATTGTCTAGGCCTGAGGAATCCCAAAGCCTCATTCTGCCTGAAAGCTGCAACACTAGCTGCTGTCAAGGGCTTAGGAATCCTGATACCTAGGCCCATCTGGAAGCTATAGTGCCAGCTGCTGTTGAGGACTGAGGAATCCCAACCTCTTTGGCCTACATAAGAGCTGTAGCAGTTATAGGCTTAGGAGTTCCAACCTCCAGGGCCTACATGGGAGCTGTAAGACTTCAAGGGCTGAGGAATCTCACCCTCACTGGCCTACATAAGAGGTGTATCTCTAAAAGGCTGCACTTGCTGCTGCTCCTGCCAATGCTCAGGGATGCAGATGCTGCCCAAAACTGGCACTTGAACCACTTCTCCTTGCCTACCCACAATTTCTGTCCAGGTAGAGCAAAAGGACCCCAGCCAGCTGATTGGTAAGATAAATACTCCATTCATAGTCAATTTTAAGCTATATGATGGCAGTACATGTGGGATTGAGAATATGTATGATAAATGTAAAGATCCTAAAGGCATAGATAATACTAAAGTGTAGTAAGACAATTAGTATGTATGAATGTTTAGTGTGTATTACCTTTTTAAGAATATTTAATTTTACACTCATATAACTTAATTTTAATGATAATGTTTTTGAGCAACTGGCCACAAAATGCTGGGAGAAGTAAAAATCAGCTCTCACAGGCAGTGCAGCTGTCTCCAACATAGCACAGACACATACACATGTATGTACATGCACATATACATGCTTAGATGCATGTGTACAGTGTGGAAATTGTGAGTTTACAGTGGATGAAATCCCCCAACTCTGATCTATGCAGTTGTATTGCCTTCCCTTATCCTGTACTTGGGTTTTCCTTCTTTCTTAGCAAGAACTCTGGATCTCAACAATATTATTAGTCATGTATTCAATCCTAGTATATATGTAAATTATTTCACCCATACCACTGGGAAAAGCAAACCTTTTGAAAGGAGTTATTCTCCCTCAGGTCTTAATTATGCTCAAGACTGAGGGAATACATTCCCACCCTGTGACAGGTTCTCGAATTGGTCACACTGTCCCTCCCTAGTGGTATGGTTTTTGTATTCATTTGAAATACATTTGAGTTTAGTTATTTTAATTTGCTTTCCTTTTTTCTTTTGGTTTCCATTCCTCTCTCCCATCCTTGTTGATTTAATTGTACTTTTTAAAAAATATATGGAACGTGAACATGTGTGTGAAAGTCAAATCCACGTGAAAACTCAGAAAATACATTCACTCCTGCAGAGCTTTGACCCCATTCCTCTCCCCTAGCTCCAGGAAACTCCGTTTTCTTTTTCCTGTGTTTCTTTTTGTAAAGATAAGCAGTTACATGTTTCTTTTCTTATTTCCTTTTCTATTTTACACAAAAGATAGTGTACTCTAAGAGACTTTTTTGCATTTCACTTTTGTCATTTAATATTATCTTCTGGCGAACAGTCCATTTTCTTTCCAGCAGCATTTCTTCATTTTTTTCAGCTGCATGGTACACCTTCACCTGTGCTCACTACTATTTAATCAACCAATATCTCATATTTGGACTTTTACATTATTGCTAGTGTTTTCAGTTATCACTGAAGCAATGGATAACTATGTATTTATGTTACTTTCATACTACTGTAAGCATATGTTTGGGATAAATTCCTAGATGAGATTGCTGGATTGATGGACATAATACTTTATTTCTTTATAGGGATTGCCAGATTGTTCTCTATAGGAATTTTTTTTCCAGTACTGAGGGTTTGAACCCAGGGTCTCATATATGCTAGATGAGCACTGTACCATTGAGCCACACACATGTCCCCTTTTAAAATTTTTTATTTTGAGACAAGGTCTTGCTAAGTTGTGCAGGCTGTCTCTGACCTTGAATTCCCTATCCTCCTGCCTCGGCCCCCTGAGTTGCTGGGATTACAAGCTCCCACCATGGTACCTGGCTCATGTCTGCCATTTTGTACTCTCTCCAGTAGTGCAGGAGAGTGCCTGTTTTCCCACACTGTCTCCCATGAAGTATATTCTCAAGTTTGGGAATTTTTGCCAAAGTGGTGGGCAAGAAATGCTATCTCAGTGTAGTTTTAATTCACATTTCTTTTATTAGGAATGAAATAGATGTCTTTTCATGTGTTTATAATATACATATTGTATAAATTGTTAGATGAACTATCTCCCCTAAATTCTTAACACCTGTGACATGGGGATGCAATATTGATGTCACAGTTTAATTGATAGCATTTTGTTATTTTATGGAACATGATGATACATCTTATAAGCTTGTTGTTGTTGTTAGGTGCAACCCTACGTACAACAGATGAAACACTACTATCAGTGCTTCTTAGCTATTCATAGGATTTTCAATGGTTGGTTGATTTTGGGGAATGGCTTACCTTGTCCTTCTCCCAAGCATACAGTATCTGGTTTTCCCAGGTTGTCTCCCATCCAAGTACTAACCAGGCCCGGCCCTGCTTAGTTTCTGAGATCTGACAGGATCGGATGCCACAGGGCTATGGTTGCAGGCTATTCTTATAAGCTATGGGATCTTAAACTTGATAAAATAGGCCAATAAATTTTTTAAAAATATGCCAGTTTGTTATTAATGCTCCAAGAAATAAACAGGGTGGTTCAGGAGAATGGAGCCAGTACCCCGCTGTGCAGACAGCATGCCACCCATTGGGTGGTTGCCACAGTCAAAGTGAAGTGGAAAATCAAACCCAGTTACTTGAATAACTCAGACACCAAATCACCCAACAATCAAAACAGCTTCTTCTGTTGATCCAGTTAACTATATTGGGCATTTGGGGCAACAACTACATGCCTGGTGGTGGGAATTTAGTTATTTGGTTAGTAAGATAATGTGATGTATTTGAACTGCATTGACAATATCTTTCCTTACCATGCCAGTATACTGTGGTCAAATGCTCTCCCACAGAGCTATACACCCACCATGCCCCACAACACTATATGTTAAAGTTAAAAGTTGAAGAAAATAGCACTGAATTTGAAATCCACAGTCTTGGATTTGAGCTAAGCTTTTGCCTAACATCACTTGTATGAAGTAAGCAAATCTGCAAGGCCTGTGTGTGCCTCAATTTCTCATCTAAAAGACAGAGCTGGTGATTGCAGGACTGGGGAAAGGATGCAATGCATCAAAGCTTTTGAAGCAGAGAAAAATGTCTAAGCATTGCATGTTTTTACTATATTTTGATTGTTTTATATTAATCTTGATTAAAGATATGCTTCAAAAGCAAGAATTGTGGCAACTCAAGGTTTCAAATAGACCTATCCTACTTTGTGGTTTTATTAAATGTAAACCACAGGGCTCTGAGAGAAAATATAGGACACCCAGTTGGATATGAATTTCAGATAATGAATAATGTTTTGGTATAAGTACATCTTAACTATTATCAAGGTCATTTATATTAAACATGGTATATTTCTTTGGTTTAAACTCAGCAGAGCTTCTTGTACTTTTATTTGCTAAATCTGGGAAGCCTATAGTGTGGATGAGAGAACAAAGATTTACAGGAGAAATGTCATGGTCTTGGTCCAAGATGGTTAGAAATCAGAATTTATTGTATGTGGATGGATGAATGGATAAAAAAGCAGCATAGTTTTTATATGTATGTACATACATATATATCATATATACGTATGTGTATATATAAACATATACCTATGTGTGTACGTATAACAATCAGCCATTGAAAATGCTATGATGGTTGCTATGAGTCAGTGGTACCCAACAATAATATATACATATATACAGAGAAATAAGAAATGTGTGTGTGTTTATATAAGCATGTGTATATGTATGTGTGTGTGTGTGTGTATGCACACACACACACACGGTATTTCTCAAAGAATTAAGTTCAAAGTTAAGGCTGACAACTTCAGAGACGAAATGTACAAAATATATGAGAGGAAAGTTGACAGATAAAAAGGAAAATAGATTAATAAAATCTGTGCTGGTGCGAGACATCAACTTCGACATAGTTTAAGAATTTCTATTACAGAATATGTGTATATATATATATATATGTACATACCTACATACATATGCAAACACAATTGAATATTGTTCCATCTTAAAAAGAAATGAAATTTTGAAGCACGTTACAATATGGATGTACTTTGAAGACATGCTAAGCGAATAAGCCTGACCTAAAATGATAAATATGGCCTGATTTCACCCATATGTGGTACTTCAAATGTTGCAATCCATAGAGACCAAGCTAGAATGGTGGCTGCTGGGAGCAGAGAGTGGACTGGGGAGATTCGGTTGAATGGCTGTCGGTGTAGGTTGGATAATGAAAAACTTCTGGAGATGGATGATGGAGATGGTCACGCAACCATGTGATGTGCATCAGGGCAATGCACTATATGTTTAAAGTGGAGGCCGGGTGCCGTGGCACACACCTGTGATCTCAGCAGGTTCCGGAGCAGAGGCAGGAGGATGACGAGCTCAAGGCCAGAGGCAGCCTATGCAACTCAGTGAGACTCTGACTCGATAAAAAATCAAAAAGGGGCTGTGGGTACAGCTCAGCTGTAGAGCACTTGATAAAATGCAGGAGGCCATGGATTCAGCCCCCCAGTACCTCAGAAAGAAAGAAAATGGTTAAAATAGTCTGTTTTATGTTATGCATATTTTAATCACAATAAACAATTGAAAACTCAGGTGTAAATTCCTTGCCTTCCCTGATTCTCAGTTTTCCCACAAGAATAAGGGAAGCAGGCTTTAGCTGAGCTACCACACATGTGAGGGAAGAATGGTGTACCACGTCTGTCCTGCTTGGAAGTGCCATGGTCTTGTTGAAAACCCCAGCTCTTCCCACGCCTTTCCAGCCCCACACCTCCAACCTGGGCTCCTAATTCAGTAGGATTCCGCTAGGGTGAGGAGCGTCTGGTTTTAATACGCTGGTCAGGTGTATCCCAAGAAGGAAGAGCTCATTCACCAAAAGAACCTGGACATTTTGCCAAGGGCTTCTGGAGCTCAAGTAACTGTTAGATCTCACTCAATTCTCGCAGACACACCAAGCTTCCTTTCTGGAATAAATATCTTTAGATATTGCTAGAAAAAAAATAAAATAAAAAGTTCAAAGCCATTGAAATTCAACCCAAACAGAAAGTCCAAAGGTTTAAATAACATATGTCTGGACTGATTTCCTGCGTGGGTGTACATTTTATTAATCCATTTTTTTCTTCTTTATCTTTCAACTTTTTTTCTTGTATACTTTGCCTATTTCCCCCCTGAAGTTTTCAGCTTTAACTTTGAACTCAACTCTTTGAGAAATACTGCCGCGCATAATCTAGATCTTTGTCTTAGTTGTCTCTTTCATCCGGGATAGAATGTAATTTCTGACTAGGTGTTAATCTGTAGAATAAAAGAGATTTCAAGTTGTCTTTAGAGAAAAGGTCTAGCGTATTCATTATTGGAAGAGAGAAAGGGCACCAGATTTACAGACTTTCAAAAGTCCCTTTTCAGAAATAAGCCGTGTCTGCCTACACTTCAGAACTACAAAATTTCTCCACTGTTTTCTATTAAAATACTTAGTAAAAATCACTTCTAAGGATTTCCATGGTCCGAAATGTGTAATCAAAGCAAGCTGCCTTCGTCTAAGACCTTCCTTTCGGTTTTACATGGCACAGCACTGTCCGGCCCTACGCAGCTCTGCACAGGCTAATGAGGTCAGCCTGGGAGTAAGAATCTCAAAGGTATGGCTAATTCATTTGTCACAGCAAACTCAGGAAAACTTGTTTATTAAGAGCTTAAACTGCTTGGAAAGGAAGCCTATGATCTAACTGTCCATACTAGAGGGTAAATATAAAATAAATTTTTCTTGAGGGTAGGCAGTCAGGGAGCTGGGGAGTGCTGGATGGGACTAAGAATGTCAGTTTTGGACAGATTTCTCTTAAATTTTGCCTTTACTAGGTGTATGATTTAGATAGAACTACTCAATGTTTTTACAAGGGGCAGATAATCCCTACAATTCACTCTATAGCTTCCCTCAGAATTAGAAAATATAGATAATATTCCCTACAACAACAACAACAATAATAATACCAACGATTTTAACAACAAATCCTTATATAATCCCTACTCTGTGCTTGCTGCTCTTTGAAATATTTCATATTTAACAATCTGCTTCTTCTTACAGCTCTTATCACGATCTTACAGATGTAGAAACTGAGGCACATTATGAGCAGTAAGCAGTATCATGAGAATGGAAGTTCCCTGTGGGCACAGACTTCTGTTCGTATTCTGTTTTCTTCATAGCCTGACATAATTCTGTACTTTGCATTCTTCACAGTGACCGGGACAGGCCCCATGTGCCTGGTTCTTAGAAGAGGCTAAATAAATTTGTTGAATGCATACCTGCTTGAACATTCAGTGGAGCACCTGCCTCAAATTAGGTGACAAATAATTGGCTCGCACATCCACCTGAATATTTGGATGCTCTATTTACCTGGTATTCATTGAATGATCACCATGTGCCATGCACAGAGCTAAGTGCTTCACAGTGATCACCTCATTTAATTCTCACTGTAATTATGTACAAGTGGTACCATTGTTAATTCCATTTTGCGGATGTGGATACTGGGGCCCAGGAGGATTCTCACTTGCCCCAAATTATACCCGTTTTGTTACTGTTATTCTTGTTTTGGGTGTTTTGTTTTGTTTTGAGATGGCCCAGACTGGCCTCTAACTTACAATTCTCCTGCCTCAGCTTCTGAGTGCTAGGACTGTAGGCATGCAGGCATGAACCATTAGCACTTAATATTCCATTCTTAATAATAGTGTCTGTCTTCAACGTTCATGATTTCCATCACCATGCAATAATGCTGTACAAGATTCTTAGGTTGAGATTTAAAATCAAAACTGAACTTAACAGACACAAACATAACTAAGCATGTACAGGAGAGAATACTTACCTACTTTTCAATATGGTCGTAACTTATTCTCTTCTTTTCCTTTATTCTGCCATTACTCTTTGCAGCTCAGTTCTGATTGCAGCAGCGTTTTCAAAGCCCTTCAGTAACTCCATATGCCCCCTGGAATAATATCCGAAATCCTTAGCATGGTGTTCAAACATCTTCACAAAATAGTCACAACTCACCAGCATGTTGTTTGTTGAGTGAATGGACCTGTTTTTACAACTGATTTCTCAGTTTCCCTACATGTAGCCAATGTTGTTTGTTTTGAAATTGTTCCATACATTTTTGCATATTTCATGGTGATGAGGATAGGGCCTTGGGGACATCAGGCTTTTAATTAGCATTTGTTGAAAGAATGAGAAATTTATAAACTGTCAATATTCAAATGTGTTCTGGTAGCAGTCAAGTTCATTCATTCCTTTACTCAGCATTTATTGAAACAATCTGTACTTCAGATTCTATGCTTCATAATGGAAATAAAGAGACGAATAAAATATTATACTTGCAATCTATGTGCTTAGAGCTGCTATTAGAAACAGTTAGCTAATCAATGATCTTAAAAACAGCCTGAAAATTTGAACCTGAAAAAAATTTCAGAGGCCCTAGAAGAGAGACCTGTATATACTGTTAATGTTATGTGCCGTCGAGTCGGTATCCAACTCATAGCGACCCTCATAGGGTTTTCAATGGCTGAGTGCTTCGGGATTGCCTTGGGAGTGGATTGCCAGGCCCTTCTCCCATATACTGTTAATAGCTCCCAGCATTTCAGGTGTTTCTTCATGAAATTTCTTCCTCTTGATATATTTTTAAAGCACTTACTGGGCAAGGACTCCAGAATCCTTGGATCAAGTCCATCCAGAGAGCATTTTCTGCTTCTTCATTCAGCTAATTGCACTTGCAATCACCGCAAGGAGTAGGAACTGCAACCAGAGCCAATGTTTTGGCAAGGAGCCTTTTCGATGTTAAGATATATTCGCTCATTTCCATCCAAACCACCCAACCAAGTGTTTATGTATACATCCATCATCCCCACTGATCCATCTGTCCACCTATCTATCTACCCATCCATTCATCTCTCCACCCATATGTCTATTTGTCCATTTCTTTAGCTGTTGTTTTGTAAAGGAGGAGAACGATTCCAGAAAAAAATAAAATGAACAGGGTCTGGCACATGGTGAATGTACAATAAACATTGGCTCTTACGATTCTTCACTTATTTGAAGACTTAGCCCTAATAACAAGTCCATCAGTGAGGGTGGAACTTTCATGAACTAAATATTTCCGCAAAGGCCCATCTTTCGTTGTTGTCACCTTGAGGGCTAGGTTTAAACATATGAATTGGGGGAGGGGGTGGAATGCAAACATTCAGACCATTGCATTGAGCACTGCTGATAACTGTGATAAGCTTTGAGGGTGCAGAAATTCTTCCAGAGCTAGGGAGGCAGACATGCAAGCAACTTGTTATTGTTGTTGTTGTTAGATGCCGTCCAGTCCAGTCTGACTCATAGTGACCCTATGTACAGCAGACCGAAACACTACCTGATTCTGTGCCAGGCACACAGTCTTATTTATGTTTAAGCCCATTGTGGCAGACACTGTGTCAATCCATCTAGTGGAGGGTTTTCCTTTTTTTCATTGACCTGTCACTCTCCCAAACATGATGTCTTTCTCCAGGGACTGGTCTCTCCTGACTACATGTCCAAAATATGTAAGACGCAGTCTGGCCATCCTTGTTTCCAAGGAGCACTCTGGTTTTACTTCTAGGACAGATCACTTGGTTCTTTTGGCAGTCCGTGGTATACTCAATAATCATCTCCAGCACCATAAGTCAAAAGCTTCAACTCTTTTCCTGTCTCCTTTGCTCAATGTCCAGCTTTTACATATGTTCATCAGAAGAACTTCATTTTAAAAGGCATCTGTTGAAGGGCACTTTGGTTGAGAACTCAAGAAAAAAACTCCCCCCAAAAACAAATATGATGTGACTGAGAATACCATGGCATGAGTCAGGTGCATTTTCATCTTCAATGTGTCATCTTTATTTTTCAATACTCTAAAGAGATCTTTTGCAAACAATTTACTGCTAGAAAACTGCTAAGTATGACCAAAGAGACTTTGTTTGTGTATTTTATAAAAGGCCATCTAGTCTTCTTACTTCTAGAACACAGTGGACTTATTTGTTTTTCAATAAGCCTACCAGTGAAGTAAGATTTAATAGATAGAACTCAGGCTTCAGAGACAGGAAGATTGCCTTCATCCTTTATTGCCTTGTGCTCGAAGGCCTCAATTTTTCTTTGAGATGGAGACTATCATCACAATAGTAAAAGAAACAGACCCTCCTTCATTAGGTTACTGTCAAGATCAAATGAGACGAAGTATGAAAACATATACTAGAGATTCAAGGCAGACACTGTTGTTGTTGTTATTAGGTGCCATTGATTGGTCCAACAGGATTGCTTCTGGAGTGGATTGCCATGGCCTTCTGTTTTTGTGGTGCTGAGGATCGAATCTGGGTCCTCAGAGAGTGCAGAGTAGCACTCAACCAACTGAGCTGAACCTCAGTTCCATGGCAGACACTGTTGTTGTTAGGTGCCATTGAGTCGTGTCCAACTCATAGCCACCCTCATAGGATTTTCAATGGCTGACTGTCTTGGGATTGCCTAGGGAGTGGATTGCCACGTACTTCTCTAATTTTGGTGGTTCTGGGAATAGAACTCAGAACCTCAGAGACTGCAGAGTGACACTCTACCAACTGAGCTAAATCCCAGCCCTTGGCAGACACTAGGTACTCAATAAAAGCTGCCTCCCTGTTGTCAGTGTACTGATCACAAATCAGTTCATCTCTAGAAACTTTGATCAGACTCAATATTTGGAAGAGTAGAGTATATGTTCCCTAATAATCACTCATGAATTCACCAGACCTAGCTGTGAATGGCTTTCATTATTTCATTAAATGAAAATATTCCCCTCTCACCGCCAAGTTCAAGCACTTATGCTAATGTGCAGACTCAGCAGAAGGGACTGGCTGGGAGCTCTGGTGAACTTTGAAGAACAGAAAAACTGAACGTGGCCACAGGTAGCTATAGAAGCATTCCAAGTGAGTTTTGAGGGGCAGTGGGGTCTCAGTAGGGGAGTTTTGCCTCCTAGAGAGACTATTTTGAAAGAGAAAACACTTCTGTGCACTTGCGGAAGCTAGTGTACTTAATAACAAATTCTGTGTAAGTAGCTTCTGGTCTCTAACCCCACTTTTGCCAGCTTAGAAATTGTATCTATGATCTGGGGCAAGTCCTTTCTTTCTCCAAGTCATAGTCTTTCCACACATACCAAGAAGGATTTAATCTAAAATCTGTTTTCAAACTGTGAGGTAGACCCTTAAGATCTGGAGGTAGGAGGAGGAGGCAGGAAGGATTGTAGGGCCCCACACCCTCCCCTGAATTGGGAAGTTGCACTTTCGTCTTTCTACTGGGCTTCTGAGAAGATGCCTCTTAAAATTAAGCTCTTCTGATGAACATGTCTGAAAGCCTTCAGTTGAGATGATTTCAAGTTGCTGTCTGCCTGTCCTCTTGAGAAATTCTGTTCCTAGTGTAAACAGAAAGCAAGCAATCAATGCAACCTTTTTAGGTTCACTTTTAAATGTGGAGCAAAATCACCCTCAGATCTTACTAATATGCAGATTCCAAGTTAGCAGGTCATTTCTTATTTTAATAGGAGCCCTCATGCTAAGGAGGTTTGATCCATGCAAACATGTGAAGAAAACCTAGCTCCCTGAGAGGGAGAAATTGCTACTTGAGAAAGCTTCCCAGAAAAGGATCCAGAACAATTTTTCTGGTCAACATTCAGTTAAGCAAAGACCTCAAGTTCCTTTTTCTAGAGTAATTTCAGCTAGTCTAGATGCCATTTTAAACTCTGAGAAGACTTATTGACTGTATTGGCTTTCTAAGGGGGCTGGGGTTTAGCTCAGTTAGTAGAGCCCTGCTCCACACTCTCTGAGGACCTGTGTTCCATCCCCAGGACCCCAAGAACAGGAGAAGGATGTGGCAATCCACTCCAGAGGCAATCCCGAAACAATCAACTATTGAAAACCCTAGGAGGGTTGCTAAAAGTCGACCCACTGGAAGGCACCAAACAACAACATTGGCTTTCTATAGCTGCTGTTAACAAGTTGCCACAAAATGCAGTGGCATAAACAACATAAATGTGTTATCCTATAGCGCAGTAGTTTGGCAATTCTAGATAGGTCTCAGTGGACTGAAGGTCAAGGTGTTAGAGAGCTGTCTTCTGTTCTGGAGACTCCAGCAGGGAGCTGCTTCCTTGTCTTTTCTGGCTTCTAGAGCTTGTTTAGCCTGGGATTTAGCTCAGTTGGTAGCACACCACTCTGCAGTCTCTGAGGTCCCAGGTTCAATTCCTAGCACTACAAAAGTGGAAGAAGGATATGGCAATCCACTCCTGAGGTAATCCTGAAACAATCAGCCATTGAAAACCCTATAAAGGTCACTAAGAGTCAGACAGCCTGCAGTCATAGCCCTGTGGCATCTGATCCTGTCAGATCTTGGAAGCTAAGCAAGGTTGAGCCCGGTTAGTACTTGGATGGGAGACCCCCTGGGAACACCAGGTGCTGTAGGCTTGGGAGACAGACCTGGCAACCCACTCCCAAAAAACACTCAGCCATTGAAAACCCTATGAACAGCAGAGAAGCACTGACAATAGTGTTTTGCCTGTTGCGCATAGGATCACTATGAGTTGGATACCGACTTGAAGGCACCCAACACAACAATAATAATAACATGAGTCAGACACAACTCACTGGCACCTAACAACAACAACAACAACAGTAACAAGAACAAGAACAGAACTTGTTTGCCTTCCTTGGCCTATATCCCCTACTCCCCTTCTCCCAAGCCACCAGCAACTACCCGCCATCCTCTCCAACTCCGTCCTTCCCAGGGACCCCTATGATCATACTGGGCTAAGCTATAACATCCAGGATCATTGTCCCCCAACAAGGACCCCACTTCACCACTTCTGAAAGTCTCTTCTCCAAGCAAGTAATGTACTCAGAAGTATTTGATATGAGGTATTGGACATGATTGAGTGTGGGTGACATTTTTCTGCCTACCTCCTTGAGTGGTAACACACAGTGTAGCCAGGTGACAAAGAAAAATTGTGAAGAAATGGCAACTATCCAGGTGTGGGAGGAAGTAGTGACCAGTGCATGCCGAAGTGGAAGATTCAGACATTAGCTGTCAGAAGGTGACTGAGAGATCCTGATCCTTTTACTGAAGTAAAGAGCTGTCCCCAATGAATGGGGAAAGCCAAGCTAGGGGGCAAAACTTGGGATTGCCTCTAGATGGAAGGGAGTGAGGGGCGGCAACACCTGGATGACAAAGTCAATGGGATGCAATGAGACAGTAGTTGCAGGTGTGATGACAGAGAGCATCATGGGAGGGGCATGACTGTGTTTGGCTCAAGAATTTTCCTCCCTTGTCACCATCAGCAGAGAGGCTGCCCCTAGTAAGTCATAATAACTGAAGAGTGAAAAGAGAGAGGACTTGGTGAAAAAGGACTATAGGATCGCTTTAAGTTGAAAACTAATGACAGAAATAGAGGGCAGAATTCAAGAAAGAGAATGGGGAACTACAACTCATTTTGACATGTAATTGGAGTGAAGAGGCTAAGCAAGCACAGATCTCTCTTTGATGGGGAAGGACCTAAGTAAGTGTAGGGCTAGGGCCACCTGCTAACGTCCTCCCGGTCCTGGGTGGATGCTGGTTACAACCAACAGCCACCAGCAACCTGTGCAGCCAGTGCTGTAGAATGAGCATGGACTGGAACCTCACTTCCATTCCTCACCAGCTGTGTGACCGCCGCAAGTTATTCAATCACTCAGAACCTCAGTTCTCAACTGAAAAATGGGCATAATGATTTCTAACTCACATGGGTATTGTGAGGTTGTTGTAGTTGTTAGGTGTCATTGAGTCAGGTCCAACTCATAGCTACCCTATGTGCAACAGAACGAGTTGGGTCCAACTCATAGTGACCCTACCTACAACAGAACAAAACACTCTCACACATGCCCAATGCTATGCTATGCCCAGCACTGTGTCAGTGCTTCTCTGCTATTCATAGGGTTTTCAATGGTTGATTTGTTTGTTTGTTTTCAGTACTTGGGGGATGAACCCAAGATTTGCACATACTTTGCAAGTGCTCTACCACTGGTCTGTACCTCCACCCATTTTTCATTTATTTTTTATTTTTTATTTTATTTATTTGTTTTTGCGGTACTGAGGGTTGAACCCAGGGCTCTGCACTTGCAAGCTTCACAAGTGTTGGACCTCTGAGCTATGTGCCCAGCCCATTTTTTTAATTACTTTTTTGATACAGGATCTCATTAAATTATACAAGACTACCTCTGGTCTTGAACTTGTGATCCTCCTGCCTCTGCTTCCCCAGCCACCAGGATTATAGGAGTGTGCCACCATGCCTGGCCCATATTTTATTTTTCTATTTTGAGACAGGGTCTCACTACGTTACACAGGCTGCCCCCCTGGCCTCGATCTTGTGATCCTCCCTGTCTCTGCCTCCTGAGTCGCTGGGATACAGGCATGAGCCACGGTGCCGGGCCTCCATTTTTCTTGAGTTTGTCCTGTGGGTCTCTAGCTTATGTCCCTAGTGACTCCCTGACTACCCTCCCCACACTAGCAAGGTAGGAACCATTTTTGGAGCTATGGCACTTCTATTTTAAAGCTGCTGAGGCTAGGTTTCAGAGGAGTGACTTTGCTTCCTAGGGTCATTTGTTGCAGAAAACTTTTGCTTTCTGTCTTTGGAGATGTCCTAAAGGTTGTTGAACAGTGGCCCTTCCCCCTGCAGTGGAAGTCCGTGGAATGTAATTGTTTCTGGCATTGTAGACGGGCCTTGTGATTCTCCTGGGCATGGCCAGAGGCTGCTAGAACTTTAAACTGTGCTAATGTCTTAGGTGGAGCCTGTGCTGACCTTCCTCATGCTGCGCACCCTCGCCGTGCTGATTGCGTTGTTCTGAGAAGCATCACAGAGCGGCCCGGGATAGTTCAGATTTGGACCACTCCTGGCTAACTCTGCCAAGCTAGCGCTGTATTTCATGTCAAGCTGCACATCAAATGCAGGTGGCAAGGGATGATGACACGCCAGGGATAGACCTTCCACCCTCACCACAGAGTTCCAGTGTCATAAACAAATCTGGGGGAGTTGGCTCTGCGTTTGGAGCTAGACTGCTCTCTTGTGGGCAATTAACTCAAGATCCAGTTTTTAAACTTCAGGATGATTCAACTTCCTTTGACCTGAACTCGGCAGGAGAGCAGTTTTATCCTGTTTGAACCCCTGGGAGAGAAAACTCTGTCGAAAACTCTGTCTGCACCACACTTTCTGGCTGTCATGTTTTCTCCACTTAAAGTGTTCTCCAATGGTGTGCCTAGCTGCCCCTGCTTGTTCTTTAACAGCCAGGCACCTCCTTGACCCTCTTTCTCCACAAAGCACCCTGGATGCTTCCTCCCACCCTGACTGAGCTAGATGCCTATGGTCTTTGGGTTTTCTGCTCTCATGGCATTTACCACCCTCTGCTCTAGGTACTCAGCGGGAGCTGCTGGCATGTCTACTTGAATTGTATCCTGTGCCAGGACTTTATGCAAACTATCTCATTCAAAGCCCACAGCAACCCAGAAAACTGAGTGCCATTGATCTGAGGTCAATGTTCTTTGCAGATGAAGAAATGGAAGGTGACAGAGATTAAGTAACTCGCTCAAGGTTGTACAGGTACAAAATGGTATTTTAGATTTAAAAAAGGTACTCCATATAGTCTGGAACCACTGTGTGTCCATCTTTGTGCCCTGGGCACCCAACACAATGCTTGGCACATAGTAGAACACCCACAGACAGATCCCAAACAGAAGTGAGTCACACACAGGCCTTCTGTTGTGAGTCTGTGAAGTAGGAGTAGAGGCTGTAGCTTTTATGAAATTGTTTTGTTATTGTTATTAGGTGTCCAACTCATATTGGTGTCTGACTCATAGTGACCCTATGTACAACAGGTGAAACACTATTGTTGGTGAAACACTATTGTCAGTGCTTCTCTGCTATTCATAGGGTTTTCAATGGCTGGTTGATTTGGGGGAGTGGCTTGCCAGGTCCTTCTCCCAAGCCTATAGTATCTGGTTTTCTCAGGCGGTCTCCCATTCAAGTACTAACCAGGCCTGACCCTGCCTAGCTTCCAAGATCTGACAGGATTGGATACCACAGTGCTATGGCTGCAGGCAAAATTGTTTTAGCTGAGAATAATTAAAAAACAACAAAAAGGATAGCGAACACAATAATGAACGTGTTTACCATGTGCCAGGCACATTGGATGCACTTTGTATCTATTAATGTTTTTAAGATTTATAACAGCCCTGAGAAGTGAGTTCTCTTCTTATGCCTGTTTCACAGACTAACACAGTGAGGCAGAGATGTTAGAAAACTTGTTCAGGCTCACATAGTAAGTTACAGGTGTGATTTACCATCCCAGCCATTCTATAGACAGTGAATGTTTTTCATGATTGTCATAGAAAATGCAATAGTGAGTATGTGACTTTGTGTATTGCATTGGCTAGCAATAGCCTCCTCCTTATTCCTCATAGCACCCTGGGAGCTAGGAGGGGCTGAAGTGGAAGATGATTCCAGGGTCCCCTTCTTACCATGCCAGCTAGACATCCTCTGTGGGCACACAATGAAGAGGAGACAGAAGCCTGATTTCTTTTTATGCCCTTGCACCAACAGAGGCAGCATCATGGCCACAGGCAGCAGAAAATACTGTATTCATCATCTGCAGAGAGATAAGAGCAGAAATGGAAAGAAACAGAAACTTCTGAGGACCTCACCATGGCATAAATCCTCTCTGGGGAGAATCAAAACCCACTGCAGTCCACAGAAATTTCAGAGATTGCCCTGCCCCACCACCTCATTATGGAGAAGGGAAATGAGGGCCAGAGAAGATGCTGACTTAATTAATATCACCCAGAACGCCAAGAAGTGTTATCAGGAGCACATCTCTCCTTAGTGCCATGAGAGAAAAAGGAATCCATTTGCACGGATGTGTTAGTGATCCTCCTGGTTGTGACAAAGCACCTGAGAAAATCAACTTAGAAAAGACTTATTCTGGCTCATAGTTGCAGAGGTTTCTGTACATGGTTGGCTGACTCCATTGCCTGTAGGCCTGTGGCAAAGCAGAAACAGCATGGCAGAAGGGGGTGGTAGGGCAGCAGAGAGAGCAACAGGAAAGGGCTGGGGACAAAATACATCCTTCAAAGTCATGCCTCCAGTGACCCACTTCCTTTAAGCAAGCCCTGCCTCCTAGTTTTCACAATCTCTATCAATGCCATCAAATTATGAATCTATTAATGGTTCAATCCATTGATTAGGTAAGGTCCTCATGATCCAATCACTTCTCAATGAGTGGATTCATCAGCTGGGGAAAAAGTGTTCAATACAAAGTTTTGGGGGGATACTTCATACCCAAACCATAACAACGGGAACAAAAATAGAAGTAGCTTCTTTTATGCCATTTTATGTGCTAAGCACTGCAGTAGGCCTTATGCATATCTATTTCATTTAATACTCAAATTGAAGATCTGAATGATGACATTTCAGGTAAAGTAACTCAGACTCTGAGATTCATTTGCGTGAGCTCAGGCATTCAATATGAATTTGAACCAAGGGATTTTAAGAATATCTGTTTTTTCTAGAGATTCTCAAAGTTCCAAGGTGGAATAATTATTTGGTATGAGACCAACTGCTCCACCATTGCCTCAGCCACAATAAAGAATGACTCAATGTAACGAAGTTACTGCTGCTATAACAAGAAAGAACCACCTGACACTTTCCATTCTAAGTATTTCTAAGTATTACTTTTAGGAGTTAAACACATTGCTTCCACTTTAGATCATGAATTGTCCTTCTCTACTTGATCTAGATATTGAGCTCATCTCTGTTGGTTTCGTTCTCTCTCTCTGCATTGTGAGTGGAAGTAGGGATGTGGGTGCCCCGACAGTGCATGCTGTGGTGAGGCTGTGGCCAGAAAACAGAGCGTCATGTACAGGATGAAAGAACACGGGTTTATTTGTGAAGGAGAGGGAAAGGGACAGAGGACTAGGGAGAGGGTAAAGGGGATTTGGAGAATGGAAGCACTCAGCTGCTGTCTCTGCTGCTGGGGCAGAGACTCCTGGGTGTCATTGCTCTTCCAGCTTGCAGGCTTCGCCACTTTGGAGGCCCGGTGCTTGACTCTCGGGGGCTTGCCTCTCAGAGTCTTGCCTCTCAAAGCTGTCGGTCAGTGCAGTATATCAGGTGTTGTAGAAGACGAGATCAGGTAGAGGTGGCAGGCAGATTGAAGTCGGGTGAAGACTGGTCTGAGGAAGGCTGAAGGCTAGGCTAGGCAGGCAAGTAAATGGGCCTTGGGCTCTTAAGGAACTTCAAGGACCCAGTGAGCTTCTCTTAGATGGTGTTCAGAAAGGCTATTGAGCTCTGAGGTCTGGAGTTTATATAGCCTGATAGCCAGCCAATCTGGTAACAGGGTTTGATCAGAAATGACCAACTGGGCACCAGCGGGATTTTAGATTCTACCATACCTCGGGTGCCATCTTGGCCTACTTGATGGGAGGGGGAAAGAGTGAAATACTTGGATATATGGCAAAGGTGACCAGTTGCCATCTTGCCCCATAGGGTTTAATGGGGGCAAGTAACCCAGATGTAGGATAAGAGTCACTTGCCCTGGAGGAGAGAAGTGAGTCCTCCAAGTGGGCTAGATGGGCTCCTATGGTCAGCCACATTTGGGGTACTCTGTATTCCCCTGGGGATCCCAAAAATCTCAAATACAGATAGGAGTGATTTATTTCATATCACAAAGCACATGGCCCATGAGAACTACCATATATTCTTGAATCTAATGCATATGTGATTCTAATTTGCATCTGATTGTGTAACCCTCTAAAACTGTTGAAAGGGTGCTGATTAAGTTTGAGAGTGTACAGTAATTACAGGATGCAATGCCCAAGTTCTCCCTAGAAGTGTCTCCCTGTGGATTCAGAGATGTCTAGGGTTCTTGGGGAGCCAATAGCACGTTTAGCCATGACATGAGCAGGGGACACTTCCTCTTTTTGCAGACCCCATTTGCTCATCTGCAGAGGGTAAAGTAGGACGGGGGGTGCTGACATCCTATCTGTTGTTATTTTCAGAGCTCATGACTCTTTCCCCCTCATTGTTTCAGACTGGTCCTGTCCTCCAGGTTTGTTGTGGAGGGACAAGTCTATATTCCTGGGCTGGGCTGATGGGTTCTCACATTAGCCCAGAGAATCCAGAAGTCCACTGAACCAAGAATCTTCTATCAGTTGCCAATCTACTTGGATATGATATCAGGACTACACTTGTCTAAACAGAAGGCACAAAAGGGTGGGATTGGTGAATTTAGCTTTAGGAGAAAGAAGAAAGGAAAATTTTCTTTGGCACCAACCCTAATCAACAGGCCATGAAATAAGCCTCCTCCAGACCATGATTGGAAAGTGGTTCTCACTGCTGTTGCTACACTTTGCAATGTCTTTGAGTGGGAAGCTTATGGACACAGTGAGAGAATCCAAATGCTCTCTGGAAGGGAAGCAGGAAGTTTGAGACAGAATTGCTCTCTGCTTCACCCATGATTTATTCAACTCTATCTTTCCAAATCATTGACTTTCTTCATATCTCAGATTCCTCAGCTGTTAAGAGGAAAGTATTTCATAAGCCCCTTTGAGCACACACAGGATGCTGTTAAAGATCAATTAGTTTAAACCCGAGAACATTTTGTGGTCTTGGGATACTGGACGACATGAAAAACAATCACATGTCCTTGTTTATATAATGAATACTCACAAAGCACCTGCCCAGTACAAGGCCTTATTCTAGGCACTGAATCATTACAATTATGTCATTTTACATATTTAAATTATCTTGAGATCTTTAAACATGTCTAGCTCAATCCATTGTTTGGCGCTCACTTGGTGACCGGAATTCAGGGCCCCAAATGACGCCATCTCTGTCCCTCACTTTTATTCAATTACAGTGGTAACCTGGATAACACAAAATCTTTCCTAAGCCATCAGTCATAGCTGACAGCCTGGACTGATTTTCTGAACCTCATTTTTCCATTTCAGTGAAGTTAGGTGCGTGCCAAAGAGCTGCCAGGGCATAAAAGCATCATGAGGAAGTTAATTGGTGACTTATCATGGATGGCAGAGCTGCAAATCACACAGCACACACACATGCACACACACACACTCCTCCCTGTCCTGACCTTTTATTTGGGGAGGCTGATCTCAGGTCTCTACCTTCATGTGTATTCCATTACTTGGAGTCTCTCCTACTGGCACAATACCCCCTGCAGTATAGCAACATGTGAATGTGCTCCTGAATGACAGCTCCCTAGTGGCTCAGAGGATGTAGTTGCTGCCTTCCATTTTATCCCAGACGTGCTGTACAATGCTGAGTGCTCAGAACGCTATTTATTAACACCATAGATGTTTTCATCCATTAGTATCATGAGCCATTATCTGCCGGGGAGACCCAGCGAGGGCTTTGGAAGTCACGTTACTTTCCCAATAAGTTATATAACTTCTGAAAATTAGGCATAATAAATTTGATAACTGCTTTGTCCATCCAGCTACAATTATGCTTTCACTCGTGGTCTGAATAGTAGATTAAGCGACATCACATTGTTTGGGAAAGCTTTGCGTCCGAGGTTGGGTCTAAATCTTTACAATTGATCTCAGCAGACAACATCCAAGATTGCAATGCTGGTTCCAAGACTCATTCAGTCAGCCCCTCAAGAAGACAGCAGGGATGCAATCACTCATCCACTTAAGCCTGTCAGGAAGGAAATAGCTTATGAGAAGAAGGGAACTGCTATGTGAATTTTCATAAGATTGCAGGCCAAGGCTATTACATGTCACCACTTCTCAAATATTGAGGAAAAAACCCCACACAATACACTCCATCATTTCTTTGGCTAAATGAAACCTATGCTTCTATTTATGCAATTCATTGAAGAAATTGCATTGAGCTGCTTAGAAAATTGAAAGGCTATCTACCAGAAAATCTTGTGTCAAGTATTCTGTTTGGTCTGTGGATACAGGGCTCATTCTGCATGCATTTTGCTTTAACTCATGCTGCAGATGGAATTTGAAATGTCTAACGAGTAGAGAAGGTAAAGTAGCTTCTTTCATCTGCCTAGGGAAGAGGACTGGCTTGTACAAAATGTACCCTACAGTTTTGTCATCTTTGCCAGGTTACCTCATTGTCCATAGGTAACAGGTAACAGAAAGACCAGGTGACCCCTCCTTTGGAGTTAGAGGGTAATTCTAATTACATAAGCTCCTTGAACCCTGATCTGGCCTTCTCCAAGCTACAATAAAGGCCTGAAGCCAATCTCTTACCTCTCTATCCACCTTCAGACCAGGGTGGGGGCTTGTGCTTCTCTCCCCCAGAAATCCTGATGTTGTTGTTGTTGTTAGGTGCCGTTGAGTCGGTATCCGACTCATAGCAACCCTCACAGGGTTTTCAATGGCTGACTGTTTCAATTTGTCTTGGGAGTGGATTGCCAGGCCCTTCTCCCATTTTTGCGGTGCTGGGAATTGAACTTGGGGCCTCAGAGACTGCAGCGCAGCGCTCTACCCACTGAGCTAAATCCCAGCCCAGAAATCCTGATAATGTGAGTAATAAATTTCTTCATACTCCTGTGTATGACACATTGATACTTGACATAGGATACACATTTTGGATGAGTGGGGGCCCTCTTATTTCTTCAGAGTGCCTGTAACCCATACAGTGTTAGCTGTCATCATTATCATTAAGAAGTTAAAAAGTTGTGTTTTTGGTTTGTAAATTACATGCATGAATATCCTAGCTAATCCTATTTGACGTGAGTTTATATACGCATTGGAGCATAGTCACTCTGGAAGGAGTGGGCAGTCAAATAGTTGGTAACAGTCTCAGAAAGCCTAGAAGGATCATTTTATCCCAGACCCACTGTACAAGGTTAAGTGCTGACAGAATTCTTTGGAACATCATTTGTCATCACCATGAATGTTTAGCATCATAAGTCATTATTTGCCAGGGAAGACCCAATAGAGGTTATGCTTCCTCCAGTACATCTCTTCTAAGGTGTGAGTCAAATCGATCCAGAACATTGGAGGTGACACAAAAATGTGCTGAGTCCAGGGAAGAACCACATGGTGAGCCACTGTAGGTGCCAGAGGAAGGTTGTCTCTCCTTTCCTAGCAGTATACACACAGATGAGGGAGAGGAGGCTCTCATCCCAGGCTTCACAGTGCAACTCCATGGCTCAAGAAAACCAATTCCCTGATGTACTGACTGACCTTCCATTAGAGATGTTCTAGCCATGAGTGTGGAGATGCCTGGGGTCCTTAGGAGTCTAGGAGCATGCTCAGGGGATGATATCAGACATAGTGCAAAGGTGCTTTGCTTCTCTTCTGGACATATCATTTCTGCTCATCTGCAGAAGGGGAGGGGGTTGGACAGGTGGGTGCTGAAGCCATGCTTATTATGAACCTTTTCAGATCCCGTGGGTCTTTCCTTTAGGTTGTTTCTGTTGTTGCTATTGTCCAGGTCTGGAGCCATCCAAATCCAGATGGTAAAGGGGAAGTGGGTTTCACTTGCCTGGCCTGGTGGGGGCCAACATGGGTCCAGGATGGCCAAAGGATTGTGGAGCCAAGAAATCTAGTCTAAGTTGCTGAGTTAGCAGGGAAAATGAAGATTAGGAGTGAGGAAGATGCTTTCAGTGTCATATTTGAGGGAGTTTAAAAGTCTGAAAATAAGGAAAGAGGTGAGGGGCGAAGGACCAAGATGAAGAACAGATTGTGAATGAGTGTCAGGCAACCAGGAGTATATCAAAGTCAGAGGCTCTGAGGAAGGTGAACTGGTAGAAACCTCCTTGATTCATTTACTAAACCATCTCCACACTGCATGCCACACACTGTTTCCTGTTTTAGGAAAAACAACTGGATAGATAATTTCCAATGTATATTCCTCAGGCAATAGAGAGAAGGCAGCTAGGAATATATTGATACTGAGCAAGCTCAGGTCCTAAAGGGAGCATGGATGAAAACAGCAGTTCTTACAAAGTGCTGGGATAGCAATTCTGACTTTTTTTTTTCCTCCAGAAATTAGATACTAAAACATCCTAAGATTGTTTTACGTTTGTCCAAGTGGTCTGGACAAATAGTGAATACAATTCTGCCTGCTGGACAATGTTTTCTTGATTCAAGTCATTTTGAAACAAAAGGAATATAATTTGTGATTTCAGCTACATCACCATGGTCATATGAGGAAATTTTATACATTGCATAAACAAAGGTAGAATGATTGGGTTCAGAGAAGCAGAGCCAAAAGCATGAAATTTGGCTAATGTGTGCTCTTGTTAGTGTGCAGACTCGTGGTTTTTGAAACAACCAAATAAAGCATGCAAGTTTTCGAAACCAGGCAAGCACACTCAACCAAGATCTTTTGGAGTGAGTCATCTTGCCCCATGATGATCTGTTACTCCAATGAGATCTGGGCAGGTGCTCAGGGGAAAGCCTGGGGGAGCAGAGAAGTGCAGTTAAGTACAGAAATTAAGCCCTTTGGGACCTTAAAGACAGTATTATGTTTTGGTAATGCACATAAATCGCCTTGTTCACAGTCACCTAGCACCTTTTCAGGAACTTGGCTTCTGTACAAATTCTTTCTTACTACCTCAAGTCATTTTTTTAACGTGATGGTCCATCCTAAATTGGTTTTGCAAAAGTTGCGTTATATTGTTGGATCATAAAAATAGTTAATCATAAAAATAATTTGGGGTGTTTTTTTTCCTGAGTCTTTTTTTTCTTGATAGGAAGAGGAAATCATGGTGAAGATGGTGAAATTTAGATAGTTTATGCAGTTGATTGCTATTGTTGTTAGGTGCCATTGATCCCTAAGTGTCTGTCAGTTTGCTGTGCTATGGGGGCTTGCATGTGGCTGACATGCTGAAAGCTATACCACCTATATTTCAAATACCAGCAGGGTCACCCATGGAAGACAGGTTTCAGTTGAGCTTCTAGACTACAACAGACTAAGGAGAAGGACCTGAGAGCCCACTCCTGAAACAGTTAGCCATTGGAAACTTATGAATAGTAGAGAAATACTGCCAGATATGGTGCTGGAAAATGAGCTCTCTGGGTGGGAAGACATTCAGAAAAGATGGCTGGGAAAGAATTGCCTCCTCAAAGTAGAGTCTACCTTAATGACGGGAATGGAGTGAAGCACCAGGAGCCTCCGTTTGCTGATGTGGCACAACTCAAAATGAGAAGGAATAACTGTAAACATCAATTAATAAAAGGAACATGGAATGTACATAGTATGAATCTATGAAAATTAGAAATCATCAAAAGGGAAAAAGAATAAATAAACATTGACATTCTAGGCATTAGTGAGCTAAAATGGACTGGCATGGGCCATTTTGAATCAAATATGGTCTATTATGCTTTTATCAGATATGGTCTATCAGATATGGTCTATTATGCTAGGAATGACAGATTAAGGAGAAATGAAGTTGCATTCATCATCAAAAAAGACATCTCAAGATCTATTCCAAAGTACTATGCTGTCAGTGATAGAATAATATCCATATGCCTGCAAGGAAGGCCAGTTAATATGACTATTATTCAAATTTATGCACTCATGCTGGGCACCAGTGGCCCACACCTATAATTCCAGCAACTCTGGAGGCTGAGGCAAGAGGATCACAGGTTCAAGGCCAAAGGCAGCCTGTGCAACTTAGTGAAATGCTGTCTCAAGATAAAAAATATAAAATGGGTTAGGGGTACAGCTCAGTGTCAGAGTACTTGCAAAATATGTGTGAGGCCCTGTGTTCAGTCCCCAGTATCATGAAAAAAAAAGCACAAATTTATGCACCTACCATTAAGCTTATGGATGAAGATATGGAAGATTTTTACCAGCTTCTACAATCTGAAATAGATCAAATGTGCAATCAAGATGTCCTGATAATTACTGGTGACTGGAATGCAAAAGTTGGAAACAAAGAACAAGGTTTAGTAATTGGAAAATATGGCCTTGGTAACAGAAAAAATGCTGGGAGATTGCATGATAGAATTTTGTCAGACCAATGACCTTTTCATTGCAAATACATTCTTTTTCCACCAACATAAACGTTTACTATACACATGGAAATCACCAGATGGAACATACAGGAACCAAACTGACTACATTTGTGGGAAGAGACAATGGAAAAGCTCAATATCAAATGGCAGAATAAGACCAAGTCCTGATCGTAGGTCAGACCATCCACTGCTCATATGCAAGTTCAAACTGAAACTGAAGAAAAATAGAACAAGTATACAAAAGCCAAGACATGACCTTGAGTATATCCTACCTGAGTTCAGAGACCACCTCAAGAACAGGTTTGATGCATTAGACACTAATGATGGAAGTTAATCGGTATGTTTGTTTTTGACAGTTGATTATCTAACATTTTCTTCACCCTCCAGAATAAAGAGAGTCATGTGCATAGCTCCTATACTTTTCTCTTTGCCTCTCTCCCTGCCTTCTTCCTTTCTTCTCTTTTTCCTTTTTTCTTTCCACTTCTCCTTTGCCAAATAACTGAGACTCTTCTACATGTCCAGACTATGGTCTAAACGCAATGAGTTAGTTAGTCAAGGATGATGAAGGATTCAGTTCTATTATTAAATAGCTGGTAGAGAAAGAAAATACAACCAATACAAAGTAGGATGCCTTCATTGTTTTAAGAAAGGGCAGCAAAAGAGCAAAGTGATCAGAATCATGGCTATTGCTACTCTCCAGCTACAACCTTATTGCTATTTTTCTCTCATGGGCACTCTTTTCAAACAATTAGTATATAATTGCCTCTTCAATTTACTCATAAGCCACTTTACTCAGTCTAAGACCATCATCATCCATTGAAAGGGGCTTTGTTAAGGATCGTCAATATTTAAACTGCATATCTAAAGGACACTGGGATTTAGCTCAGTGGGTAGAGTGCTGTGCTGCAGTCTCTGAGGTCCCGAGTTCAATTCCCAGCACCACAAAAATGGGAGAAGGACCTGGCAATCCACTCCCAAGGCAATCTCGAGAAACAGTCAGCCACTGAAAACCCTATGAGGGTCGCTATGAGTCGGATACCGACTCGACAGCACCTAACAACAACAACAACCTAAAGGACACTTTCTCATCCTTTTATTTTATTAGAAAATTTTAATGTATACATTAATGTGATTCATTCTGACATGCTTTTCATTGTGACATTTCCATATATGCATTTTGTTGTACTTTATTCATATTGGTTCCCCCTTACCCTCTTCCCCCCCACCCCACCCTCCTCATCAAAGACTTCTCTATTGTTTACTTGTCTTTTTATGGTAATATATTTCTATATATCCCTAAAGGACACTTTTAAACAGTGATATCATTCGACAACTGAAGAATTCTATATTCTTGGGAAAAAAAATCTCTTCCTTTTGTTTTAAATGATAAAATACACTCCTTGTTGTCAAAATTCTTTTTTTATTGGAAATTTTTAATGTACATCTTAATGTGATTCATTCTGACATGCATTTCATTGTGACATTTCCATATGTGTATTTTGTTGTACATTACACAGATAAGTTCCCCCCTTACCCTCTTGTGCACTTCCTCCCTCATCCCACCCCCTCACCAAAAACTTCTCTTCCATTTGCTTGTCTTTTTTATGGTAATATTTTTCTATATATCCTTGGGTCCCAATTATGTTTAAGATCGAAACTTTTTTTTTTTTTTTTTTTTCGGTGCTGGGGGTTGGACCCACGGCCTTGAGCTTGCATGCTCTGCAAGTGCTGGACCACTGAGCTGCACCCTAGAACATTTTTTACTTTTTGAGACAGGGTCTCTCTAAGTTACACAGACTGCCTCTGGTCTCGAACTTGTGATCCTCCTGCCTCCACCTCCCCAGCTGCTGGGATTACAGGCGTGCACCACTGTGCCCGGCGAGATTGAAACTTTTTCTGTAGTGAACTATCTTTTTACATTTGTCGGTACTATTACATGTATTTTCTAGCCCATCTATATTATTACCATTCTTTGATATTATTGGTTTTCAGTATTCCTTATAGGCTTATTCTCTTTTTTGTCTGTTACAAATTGGATCTCATTAAAGTCCCTCATAGATCATTTTCTTGCACCTTGATGTCTCCTTAAACAATTGCATTATCCTTATGGATTCAATATCTTCATTTATATGTTGATGACTTTCAAATTTATATCAGTTAAATCTTCCTTTCCAATTCCTCACTCAGCCTCTCCATCATAATTATTCAAAGGTATCTTGTGCTCACATGTCCAAAGCCAAAATCATGATTTCTCTTCTGTTTCAGAACCTAAGCTTCTCCTACCATCTTGTTCTCAATGAATGACAGCAGATTATAGCAAGATCAGCCAGAAAGCTAGGGTTCTCCTCCACAGCCACCTTTCCCTCATTCCTATATTCACTCACTAGAAAGCATTTGATTTTGCCTTTTAAATATATCTCAAAATTGTCTTCTTCTATTGCCACTCCTTTTTAATTCCCAATTGTTGTCATTAGGTGTCATGGAGTCGGTATCCTACTCACAGTGACCCTACATACAACAGACAAAATACTACTATCTATCAGTTCTTCTCTGCTATTCATAGGGTTTTCAGTGGCAGATTGATTTTGGGGAGTGGCTTGCCAGGTCCTTCTCCCAAGCCTGCAGCACCTGGATTATACCAGGCAGTCTCCCACCCAAATACTAACCAGACCCAACCATGCTTAACTTCCTAGATCTAATGGGATCAGACTCCACAGTGCTATGGCTGCAGACTGTTTCCCAGTTAACCCCAACTTATTATTCAGATTTCAGTAGAAGAAACTCATTCTTGGGGAATGAGCTTTTTTGACCTCTAGACTGAGGTTCAGGTGTTATATTTCACAGTACTGGCCCCTTCTTCATTTATCACAGTTTGTGGCTATGCATTGAGTATGTAATTATTTGATTAGTATCTGTTTCTTCAATGTTAGTAGAGAGGTTGCCTGACTCTGCCTCCATTGTAGTCTCTGCATCCTAACACCATGGCTTGAACCTAATAGTCACTTAAATGTTGTTGTTTGATGTAATAGGTAAAATCCTAGCTTGGTTATTTCTGACCTGTTGTGGTTGATCTTGCTTATCAAATTGATTGGATTGAGAGATCCCTAGGAGACTGGTAAAGCCCACCTCTGGGTGGGCCTGTTAGGGCATTCGCAGAGACAATTGGAACATGAGGACTCTGACCAAATCAATGGTTTAATCCATGTGTGGATTCAAAATCTGAATAGATTTTAGGGAGGTGGTAGAATTGTGAAGATGGGTCCTAGAGGGAAGAAGCTGCTCATTGTGGGTGTGCCTTTGAAGAGAGCCTCTTAGGCCTGGCCCCTTCATGGTACTCCTCTCTGGGTCCTGGCTACCATGAGGTGAGCAGCTTAGTTCTACTCATCTCTTCCATCATGGTATTTTGCCTCACCACAAGCCCAGAAATAATGCTGCCAGCCTGCCATGAAATGTAACCTGTGAAACCTTGAGACAAAATAAATCTTTCCTCTTTTAAGTTGTTTAGTTGTCTATTTTGTCACAGTGGTGAAAAAGTGACTATCATACTAGCTATGTGGATTTCAGTGTTTTCTTCTCCTTTTTTTCTCCTTTGCCTTCCTCATGCCTCAGGCTTCTTTATTATGAAATGAAGATATACTGTCTGGTCTCTAATCTAATCTGCACTATGTCAACAGTTTTAGAGGGCTATGGAATCAGATATAGATTAGAATTACGTGTGGATTGGATTCATGCTGGAGAGCTCAACATTGCCACCAATCTGCTTGTGATTCTGATCTGCATCTGATGGTATAGCACTGTAAAATTGTTGAAAGAGAGTGGATTAGACTTGAAAATATATGGTAATTGAGGTGAGATTTACATGGAGGTAGTGGACCTGATATATTTCTTTTTTTGAGCTGCACAGTTTGATGTGTTTGCTATATGTATTCATTGTGTGATAATCACTGCAATTAGGCTAATTAAAATGTCCATACTCTCACATAATTACTTTCTTTCTTCTTCCTTTATTCCTTTATTTGTTCTTTCTTTTATTATTTTCCTCCTTTGTTCCCTTCTTCCTTCCTGCCATCTTTCCTTCCTTTCTTTCTTCTTTGTGTGTGACAAGAACACAAATCTTCCTTCTCATCTAACTGCTCATTAAATCATCTAGTACCATATTGAGTCAGAGTGGACACCTTCACCTTCTTCCTGACTCAGAAGAAATGCTTTCAGTTTTCCTCCATTCACTATGGTATTAGCTATGGATTTATCATATGCAGTGTTTATTATGTTTATGTGCAATCTTCCTGTACTTGATTTGCTCCGGACTTTTAACATGAAAGGATGTTGAATTTTATCAAATGTTTTTCTGCATCTATTGAGATGATCATATAATTTTTATCCTCATTTATATTTCTGTGATATGTTACATTAATTGATTTGCATGTGTTGAACTATCCTTTCATCCCTGGAATAAAACCAGCCTGATGATAATATATAATCTCTGATATGAAATTAGTCAAAGAAAGGAATAAAAGGCCTATACAGAGGAAAGAAAGAAGTAAAATCATTCCTTTTTGCAGATGATATGATTCTACACATAGAAAAAACATAAAAGCTCTGCCAAAAGACTACTGGAACTGATAAATGAGTCCAGTAAAGTAGCAAGATACAAAATCAACATACTCATGTCAGTAGCTTTTCTATACACCAATGACCGTGTTGAGAGGGAAATCATAAAAGCAATCCTATTCAAAACAGCCACAAAAATCAAATACCTAGCTGAGAGCAGTGGTGTACACCCATATTCCCAGCGACTCAGGATACTGAGGCTGAAGAATTTTGGGTTGGAGCCCAGAGGTAGCCTGCTACACTTAGTGAGACACTGTCTCAAAACAAAAAATAAAAACAGAGGCTGGGAGTTCAGTCAGTGGAAGAGCATGGCCTAACATCGGTGAAGTCTTGAGTTCAACCTGCCCAGTGCTGGAAAAAAGTCAAATATGTAAGAGTAAACATACCTAATGAAGTGAAAAACTTCTACAATGAAAACGATGAAACACAGAAGAAAGAAATTGAAGAAGTCACAAAAAGGTGAGAAGACCTCCCATGTTCATGGATGAAAATAACTCATATTATTAAAATGTTCATACTATCCAAAGTGATCTACAGATTCAAAATATCAATGACATTCCTAATAGAACTAGAAAAACAAAAATAATCCTAAAATTCATATGGAAGCATAAAAGACTCCAAATAGCCAACACAATCTTGATCAAAAATAGCAAAGCTGGAGACATCACAGTACCTGACTTCAAGATATGGTACACAGCCATAGGAATCAAAACAACATAATAATAGCACAACAACAGACTCATGGACCAATGTAACAGAATAGAGGCTCCAGAAATAAATCTACACAACTTCAGTCAAATGATTATTGACCCAAAACATACATTGGAGAAAGGACAGCCTCTTCAGCAAATGGTATTGGGAAAACTGGATATCCACATCCTTAAGTATGAATTTTGACCTCCCCCATATGAAAATTAACTCAAAATGGACTAAAGATCTTAATGTAAGATCTGAAACTGAAACTACTAGAGAGAAACATAGAAGAAATGCTTCAAGATATTGGTAAAGGCAGTGATTTTCTGGTAAGTATACCAAAAAGCACAGGAAAAAAATTGGTAAACAGGATTATATCCGTCTAAAAGCTCTGGGCTGGGATTTAGCTCAGTGGGTAGAGCACTGCGCTGCAGTCTCTGAGGCCCTGAGTTCAATTCCCAGCACTGCAAAAATGGGAGAAGGGCCTGGCAATCCACTCCCAAGGCAATCCCGAAGCACTCAGCCATTGAAAACCCTATGAGGGTCGCTATGAGTCGGATACCGACTCGACAGCACCTAACAACAACAACGACAACAAAAAGTTTCTGCACAGCAAAGGAAACAATCAACAGAGTGAAGAGATAGGCCAATAGAGTCAGAGAAAGTATTTGCCTAATATTCACCTGACAGAGGGTCAATATTCAGGATTTATAAAGAATCCCCCAAAATTAGCAGCAAATAAACCCAAACAATCCAGTTAAAAATGGGCGAATCATAGACACTTCTTAAAAGAAAAACTACAATATCCAATAAATATGTGAAACATATTCAATATCATTAGCCATCAGGGAAATGAAAATTAAAGCTATAATGCAATACAATCTCACTCCAGTTATAATGGCTAAGTCAAGAAATAAAAAACAAGAACAAAAGCAAAACAAATTCTTAGAATTCTTAGAAGTAGAGAAAAAAGAACTCTCATATACTGTTGATGGGGATGTAAGTTAGCACAACCCCTATACAAAACAGTGTGAAGATTCCTCAAAAACTAACAATAGAACTATCATATGCTATGGCTATCCCATTCCTGGTTGTGTGTGTGTGTGTGTCTCCAAAGGAAATAAAGTCAATATACCAAAGACATAGCTGTGTGCCCATGTTTATTGTATCAGTAAGCTAAAGAATCAATAGGTGGTTATCATCAGATGACTGGATAAAGAAAACATTATATATATATATATATATATATATATATGTGTCCAAGAGAGTGTTATTCAGCCTTAAAGGAGAATAAAATATTGCCCTTTGCAGCAAAATGGATGGAAGTTGAGGATATCATGTTAAGCTAAAGAAGGCAGACACAAAAAGACAAATATTGCATATTCTCTTTATGAAAAGTTAAAAAAAAAAGATCTACTTGAAGGACAACAGTGATTACTTGGGAGCGGCTGAGAAGGATCTATGAAACTATCACAGTGAATCCCATTAACACAAACAATTCATATATGTTCATGAAAAGATCAAGACAAATAAATAAATAAGTAAATAAACTCAGTAAATTTCAAGCATACAATATTGTTAACTATGTTCACATAATTAACACATAGTTGCTGTCCATTGAATATCCATGACATATTTATCTTGTATTACTGAAACTTTGTGCCCTTTGAGTAATATCATTCTTTCTTCCTCTCCCCTAGGTCATTATTTTATTCTCTGCTTCTATGAGTTAGCCTATTTTAAATTCCACATATGAGATCATGTAATATCTGATTCTGGCTGATTTCACTTAGAATAATATCCTCCAAATCCATTCATATTTTTAGATGGCAGAATATCATTTTTTAAAGGCTGAATAATACCCTCTTGTGCATATATTCCACTTTTTCTTTTCCATTCATTCATTGACGAAATTTAGACTATTTTTGTACCTTGGCTATTGTGAATAATACTGACATGAACATGGGAGTGCAGATATCACTTGAAGATATTGATTTCAATTCTTTTGGGTATATGCCTAGAAGTGAGAGCACTAGATCATAAGGTAGTTGTATTTTTAATTTTTTGAGGGACCTTTATATTGTTGTCCTTAATGGTTGTACCAATTTATATTCTCACAAAGAGTGTAAATGAGTTCCATTTTCTCCACATACTCATCATTGCTTATCTTTTGTCTTTTTGATAATAGCCATTCTAACAGGCATGAGGTGATATTTCATCCTGGCTTTAATTTATATTTTCCTTATTACTAATAATGCTGAGGCTTTTTTATATACCTATTGGCCATTGGTATGACTTTTGAGAGAATGTCGATTTATGTCCTTTGCCCATTTTTAAGACAGTATGTTTTGAGAAGTCTTGAGACTTCTCCAAAATTGAGAGAAAAAATTGAGAGGAAGTTACAGAGATTTTCCAAATACCCACTGCCTTACATGTGCATAATCTTGCTCATTATCAGTACCCACCCAGAGTAGTACATTTATTTATCATTGATGAATCTACATTGGTATATGATAATCACTCAAAATTCATAGCTTACATGAGAGTTTACTTTTGGTGTGGTATAATATTTAGACAAATATATAATAATTTGCATCCATTATAACATTGTGCTGTATTTTTACTGCAGTAAAAATTTTCTAGTTCTACCTATTTATTCATCCTCCCATCCTCAATATCTAGCAACCACTGAACATTTTACTGTACCCACAGTTTTGGGTTTGAGTTCTGAGGAAGGTTTTTTCCTGGGTAGGAGACCACCAACATTTCACTGTGTCCTCATATGGTAGAAGGGGTGAGCTAGCTCTCTGGAGATTCTTTTGTAGGACATTAACTCCAATCATGAGCCCACATGGAGGGATGTGAGCTGGAATCTCCTAGCTCACCATCTTATTGATGTCACTCCCTAAAATAGTTTTTAGTGGGAGCTGTCAGGAAATGTCTGCCTTTCCCACATATAAAACATGAAAATAATGGTATTTTGTGGTTGCCATGAGGGAGAGGATGGTTTATGACTTTAACTCATTGGAAAAGAAAGTTATGTGAAGATCAACTGAATTCAAGATTATCTTTAAAATATTTTGTTGTGAAATGGATCTAGGATCACAGACTTCCAGACAAATTCAGAGAAATCACCATACAGATGAAAGAGCCATAGAAAAGAATGGCAGAGGTTTCAGGGATGTTGGGATCCTGCTGTGGTTCAAATGCCTAAAACAGGCAAAACTTGATTCCTGTCTAACCAGGTTTGCAGAAAACACTCAAGGATACGTGGGAGTTACTTTGTGTATTTGCATTTCTTAATTGGTTGCCATATCTCCTGGCTCTACCAACAGTCATGGGTGGATAGGTACACACTAACTCTTGCCGCTTAACCACCACCCACCGAAAATCACAGAGCCTTGAAACAAGTATAATATTAACATCCATGAAGTCTTTGGAGGTCTAGAGATGCTGTGACTCCAGTTGGGAACATGCTACTTCTTCCTGCTCTGAGAATCTATCCTTGTGGAGAATATTTTATCTTTTGTTACTTAAACAAATCTCTAACATCTGTGTTGGGTCCTTCTGCTAATTACTGTCATAACGTGTTGTGTACATAGGGGCGCATGTTTAGATCCTCCTGCGTTGCAAAAGGAGGCATTATAGGTAGAGGAGACTACACACAAATGCATAAAGGCAGGAAGGTAGAAATACACTGATGGAAGTGCAGTAGAAGTGTCACATTTACCAAGGGAGTCAAAAAATAAATCCAGAGAGAACATTTGGCTTCAGATCACAGGGTGTCCTAAATCTCTGTCTGAGGAGGTTTTACTTTATTTTATTTTACTTATTTTTAATTTTCTGAACAGCATATAGAATCGCTGAAGATTTTTAAGCAGACTATCTTCAAAATAAATTACATTCAACAAGGTTGAGGTAACGTAATGGAGTAGCCAAGAACTTAATCTTTGAACTCAGATTACCAGAATTCAAATCCCAGGTCTACTACTTACCTACCATAAGGCTTTGAGTAATGGGCTATATTTCCCATGCTTCATCTCTTTTATCTTCACAAAAGAACTAATAGCAGTAACTATCTTGTGGGGTTCTTTTGGGGAGTAAATGAAATAATAGAGGTACAGTGTATAGGGCATGCCCTTAAGAAATACTAGCCTTTGTAAAGGAGAAATTTTATTTTCTTGGCAAGATGTAACCTCCTTTGTAGCATGAGAGCTATATAGTTGAGGAAAATGCTTTGAAAATCTCCTTGAAGCTGAGTGCCCAGGGCTTCCTGGAAAGAGGAGATAGATACTGCAAAATAAAAGGACTGCAAGGAAGTCTTAGGGAGAAAGTGGATTAGTTCAGCTTTGGACTTGTTGAATTTATGTTACTTATGTGAAGACTGGGTGTGTACGCCTCATAAACAGAGAGAAGCATGTGTCTAGTACCTAGGAGTGCAGTTTGGACTAAAACTACAGATGTATAAAACACTTGCACAAGAATCAGCAATTTTATGCAATTTCAGTATCAATTTGTAATTGTAATCATTGATTGTTTTCTTTGTGTTAGACATTTTCAGAGTTACACAATACCCTATCTTATTTAATCCTTGAACCAAATCCTTGAGGTTGAATTCTTCCTTCTTCGTGTATGTAAAAATTGAGACATAGGAGATTGAGTTTATTTATGTCACAAACCACTTTTATAATGCCAATGGCAAGGCAGATACACTTCCTTTTAAAACCTTTAAAATATTGGTATTTAATCTTCATAACACCTCTGCTGGGTGAATGCTATTATCGTCTTTGTTAAGGATCAAGAAACTGCATCCAGCATCCCGTGGTTGGTAAGTGGCTCAGCAGGAATTTGGTGTCACAGACTGAATCTTGAGTCCATCTTTTTGTTTTGCTTGACCTCACTGAAGGACTTGTCCAACTTTCAACACTAAGCACTTAATTCAGGGTTCTAGGTTGTGTCTGTCTCATTCCAAGACTATCCTTTGCCCCATTGTACATACTCATTACCTTCTAAAGAGTAGTCACTACTGTTACAAAGATGGGCAGAGGCCAAATAAAAAGAATATCCTACTGAATGGGCTCATAGTTTTAAATTTAGGTCCTCTACTGCCTACCTTTATCTACTTTACATCTCATTCTACTACTTTCCAAATGCCTTCAAAAGTAAAATATCATCACTAGACTCTACTTGTATTCCTACCAGTTTCCCCCATCTTGTCACATTAATTTGGTTTCTTTTAATCTCTATCTTTGGCATCATGTTGGGATGTAGCTTTCCTGCCTCATCTATGACTCAAGGAGTTTATGAACAACTTTCTGAGTCATATACCTTCCAAATGGATCTGGCTGCTAGGACCTCTATTCATAAGGACAGTTCTCTCTGGGATAATTTGGCTTATCAGGTAAATACAGGCAGCAGTAGCTGATGAAATCACAGAGACAGGACCTTCATCACTTACATTCAAGTTCATAGCATCTTTATATAGTCAGGATTACTGCGCTGTAGAAGGACAACTTTCCAATGTCATCATAATTGGAACTCTGGATAGTTATAAGTCAGACCCAATTCTGTTTACATAAAAGCCCATCCTTTCCACTGCACCAAAATGTCTATTGAAAAATGGAGTAAAATGAGATGAGGCATACTATGAAATGTGGGGGTCACCCAAAGAAGGAAAAGAAAAAAAATTAGAGACAAGAAAGGAAAATTCACAGGTCTGCATGGAAGACAAGGGGAGCCAGTCACCAGGAAGAAAGTAGTCAATAGTGCCAAATGTTTTGAGTCCCCATTTGTAATGACAAATGAAAGAAAGACCCGTGGACTTGTGGACTATGAAGATAGCAATTTTAGTGCAAGTTCAAGGCTGAAGTCAAGATCTGAGTGGTAGAGGATGGTGGAAGAGAATGTAAATCTCCTTTCAAAAGTGCCTGGTTGTAAAGGTAAACAAATGGGGAGCAAAGCTACAGGAAAACTGGAAAAATGTCAAAGGGAAAAAAATGAATTTCTATAACAAAAGAAAATAAGTAGAAAATGGAGGAAAAAACACAAAGATTCTACATGAGATGACCTTGATCTCAAAAATATTGGAAGGATCTATGGAGAATACAGTTAAGGGTAGATTGACATCTTCAGTGTTCACCACTTGGACAGTTCCCAAGGAAGAAGGGGAACCATTAATGGGAGGTAAATAAACACCCTTGGTGGCAACAGTGATGTCTCAGCTAAATTTGCCTAGGCTGGTGTTTCCTACTGAGGTTCTCCCTTAAATTTTCTCTTGGAGGTGACTGCTCTCACTGCACCCAAGAATACAATCACTAGAAACATTAGGGATAGACTCAGTCTGTGAGGGACAAGGAACTGTTCTATGTTCAAAAAATTAAAAAGCAGCCAGACATGGCGGCTCACACCTGCAATCCCAGGACTCGAGAGGAAGAGGCAGGAGGAGCATGAGTTCGAGACCAGCCTCGGCTACATAGTGAGCCCCTGTCTCAAAAAACAAACAAATAAATGAATAAACAAACAAATGAATTCATTCAAAGCAATGAGAAGCTCTCTCTCTCTCTCTGTTCTCATAGTTTAAAATGGAACATACACATTTAAAGCAATAGTACAATGCAATTTAGTGAGATCTGCAGTGCAAATATACACTTGATCCTCAGTATTGTAGATTCCATATTAGTGAAGTCATTAACTTGCTAAAATTTATCTGTAATTCCAAAATGAGTATTTATGGTGTTTGGATAATCATTCATGAATACGCAGGGAACAGGAAGATATCTGTGTCATCTAACCACACTTATTCCCAGCTAAGAATTGTCACTTTGCCTTTTTGTTTCAACTCTCACACTCCAAACAAATGCCCTATCTGAGATCTGCATAGAGCCATGATTTTATCCCCTCTATTTTTGTGATGCCTATAGTCATACCACTGTCGTGCCCCATCTCATCAGATCTTGGAAACTAAGCAGGGTCGGACCTGGTTAGTACTTGGATGGTAGACCACCTGGGAACACCAGGTGCTGTAGGCTTGGGAGAAGGACCCAGCAACCCACTGCCAAAAAGCAATCAGCCATTGAGAACACTATGAAGAGCAGAGAAGCATCAGCACTAGTGTTTTGTCTGTTGTACATAGGGCCGCTATGAGTTGGACACCAATTCAACAGCACCTAAGAGCAACAATTTTTGTGATGACTTCTCTGTTTAAAATGGTCATCAAACACAATTCTAAAGTGCTTTCTAGAGCTCCTAAGGACAAGAAGGCAAAAATGGAGAATATGTGTTTTAAGTGAGTTGATTCAAGTATGATTGTCCATGAGTTCAGTATTAATGACTCACCAATATATATTAGATATCTTTAAGCAAAAACACACATAAAACAAAGTTATGTATTGAATAGTTGACAAAAATGTAACCAGAGCCTTATAGAAACATATCTCTTCTTTTACCTGAGAGCTTGCAGTTATTCTTGTTAAGGTGCTATCAAGGTGAGTCTGACTCATAGAGACCCTATGTACAACAGAAGCAGCACAACAATCCCCAGCACTGTGCCATTATAGAAGCACTCTGTCAGTGCTTCTCTGCTACTCACAGGGTTTTCAATGGCAGATTGATTTTTGGGAGTGGGTTGCCGGGTCATTCTCCCAAGCCTACAGCACCTGGTGTTCCCAGGTGATCTTCCATCCAAGAACTAACCAGGCCTTACCCTGCTTAGCTTCTGAGATCTGATGAGATCAGATGCTAGGGTGGTTGGGCTGTAGGCCTAGTCTAGTAAAATTGATATAAGAATAAGTAGAAACAATTGATCAAGCACTTGGTGTATACAGGCACTATACCTAGAACACCACCAACTTTATATTGTCTTCATAGCAACACTGCAGGGTGGGTATTGTCAGTATTTGCAAATGCAAATGCCCTCAGAAATGAAATTTCCTTTTAGGTCTTCCTGTCTTAAAGCCTGGCCGCTTTGGCCCTGCATGCTGCTGTAACATCTCATGGCTTCCCTGCTTGGAAGGGGGTGTGTGGAGAGGGAATGACCGTTCTTTAGATTTAATAGGAAAATAGCAGCCTCTCTGCCTGGATGGAAAGCATAGGAGGGCGAGACAGACTGTGCATGCCAAGAACGTCTTGGAGGAAGAGCAAATCCTGAAGGTTCCCCTGGACGAATGACTTCCTCTGCTTACATAAAGAGAATCCAGTGTCCAGGGCTACAGGGCATCCCTGTTTAATGACTCAGCAAGGAAAACCAGGGCCACGTGGTACCTTGTCCACTTGTCAGAGGATGAGATATGGAAGCCTCCCCTGCCAGCTATGCTCTGCCTCCACCTCGCTCTTGGTGCCCAGCCAGCAGCCGTGCAGGGCTCTGCCCTCATTTTCTCAGACTGGCTGCAGAGTGGGCTTCTATGTGTTGTCAGCCTGTTTTCATCTAAGTCTTGCAGTGACTTGCATTCAAATAAGTCCATCCTAGGAAGGATGCTCAGTTTCCTCTCTCCTTTTGAGGCCTTCTTTCCATTCTTCCCAGGCATGGCCAGAATCAGACCTCCAGACCCTGGCTCTCTATCAGGGCCAGCACTTCATGGTTGCCACAGAGAAGTGGTTTGAGCAGAGCCTGTGTCTAAATCAAACCCTCTAGATATGAAAGAGCCTGCAGCTGTAGCCCTGTGGCATCCAATCCCATTAGATCTTGGAAGCTAAGCAGGGTCGGGCCTGGTTAGTACCTGGATGGGAGACCGCCAGGGAACACCAGGTGCTGTAGGCTTGGGAGAAGGACCTGGCAACCCCCTCCCAAAAATCAATCTGTCATTAAAAACCCTATGAATAGCAGAGAAGCACTGACAATAGTGTTTCACCTGTTGTACACAGGGTTGCTATGAGTCGGATACTGACTCGATGGCACCTAACAACAACAAGAAAGATATGAAAGAACACTCTTTTCCTGGCAGGGCACAGTTCAAAATCCTTCCTTTTAAAATTAGACCTTTGAATAAGCCCTGCTAAGAAAGTAACATTTCCCTGAGAAGTTTATAAGTAGGAACACAAATCATCCATAATCTGTAATAAGCATAATCCTGTCCTTATGTCTCCATTATGTATGAGTGGCCGGGAGGTTGCATATACCCTTAGCTATGCTTCGAAGCTCATGAAAAGTACAGCTAGATGACACTTGAGGCTGCTCAGTCATGAGTGATGCCAAGTCACTTTCCAGACTCTCTTGGCACCCCAGTGAGAATGGGGTCAATCCACACCCTCTGGCCAAATGGTATTTTATCTTCCCTCCCATTGCTAGCTGTTCCTTATCTTGTCTCGAAACTGCTGGGCCGCTGACATAAGGAAGACAGTTTTATCTAGAATGGGGAGGAAGGTTTTCTCTGCCTATTGCTAATTAAGAGCCCATTGGGAGTAAATTCAATGGGGGTGGGGGTGTGAGAAGAAACTACTTTCCAGCTGTTGTGTGAGCCAGGCCAGGCCATGACATCATAGATAGGGCTCTGCTTTCTGTCTGGTTCCTCCTCTGCACCCCTTTCTGCTCCCCATCCCTTTCTTCAGACTGTGAATTACAATGACAATGACCTTTGAGATTTCATAGGAAGCAAAAATGCTATTGCTTTATATTCTGATACTATATTTCTAGTTTTTATTGTTTCTCATCAACTTCTTTCTCTTGGGTTCAAATTTCTTCTTACTGAATGTGGCTGACTTAGGTGGTCTCACCTGTACTCCAAACCCAATCCCATTTTTTTTTAAATGGCTGCCTCCAACATGTTGTTGTTGCTGTTGTTGCCGTTGAGTCGGTATCTGACTCATAGCGACCCTACATACAACAGGCGAAACACTATTGTCTGTGCTTCTCTGCTGTTTATAGGGTTTTCAATGGCAGATTGATTATTGGGAGCGGGTTGCCAGGTCCTTCTCCCAAGCCTGCAGTATCTGGTACTCCCAGGCAGTCTTCCATCCAAGTACTAACCAGGCCTGACCCTGCTTAGCTTCGAGATCTGACAGGATCGGATGCCACGGAGCTACGGCTATAGGCTACCTTCAACACAGAGGCTATAAAAGTGAAATAGTTGATTTTTCAGCCTCCCTCAGAGCTAGAAAAATAATTTGACACAGTTTTGGGCAGTGAGAAATATATTGAAGTTTGAAGAATAGACTCTGCCACTTTCCCTTTTTTCTGCCTTGAACGGAATTGTGCTGTCCAAGCCCAGAGATACCCTCCGGTTACTAGGAGGTGACTGACTGATATAGGGAAAGGCTAAAAGAATGCTAGAGTCTGGTTCTTATACCATATCAGATTTATCTTGAGTTTTTGGTTACTTTTTGTTTAACCAATAATATACCTATACTACTTAGTTAACTAAAAGGTACATGCATCTGTATGCACACACATACACACACACACACACACACACACACACACACACACATAGTGGCCGTGCACTGCTCTACCAATTGGTAAACAAACAACACCAAGATCCTTATTTTCAAGCTTATAATTTAGCAGATGGAGGCAGACATTAGCTAGTAAATATAATAAATAATGTTACAGAAAGAAACAGTGCCATGAAGAAAAAGAAAAAGATAAGATAAATGATGTGAGAACCCCAACACCAGAAAGCACAGCCCAGTGAGACCGTAGATGCTGGACTTTGAAATCCATAGTAGCACTTGCACCAAGGCTGTCTCCTGTGGGCAGCTCGTGACAAGGACTGAGCCCAGTGGGACACTAAGTATTCTAAGGGACCTGTCTGATGACATCAACGAGTGCATAGGGAAGGTGATCTTTTATGTCCATGACTGGGGCACACAGATTTTGGTACAGGGTGAGGGTGAAGATGGGGAGTTCAAAGGAGCTGTGGGAATCCCAAACAAAGAACCCAACTGCACCTCAGCAACACATGACCTCCTGCCAGCCCTGACCTTACCCTTAGCCAGACACCTACTGGAAGGAGACAAAGGTCCAAGAGGATTTCAGAGAGGAAAATCAACTGGAGCTTCTGGCAAATGAGGGGCGACAGGCCAAGATGGAAACTCACGACTGGTTCTATGTGTACCCACCTGCCAGCATTACCAGTTACCAGCTGGCAGGTGCTGGGCATTTTTATAAAGCTTGCTTCATCTCCGTTGCCCCATGTATAAAATGATGATAGTAATCTCAGCATTGGGCTGGGATTTAGCTCAGTTGGTAGAGTGCCGCTCTGCAGATTCTGAGGTTCCGGGTTGGGTTCCCAACACTGCAAAAATGGGAGAAGGACCTGGCAATCCACTTCCGAGGCAATCCTGAAACAATCAGCCACTGAAAACCCTATGAAGGTTGCTATGAGTCAGACACAATTTGAAGGCACCTAATAACAACAACAACAATCTGAGCATCAGGGTCATGGGGAAGATATGTTGTTGGTGTTGTTAGGTGCTGTGGAGTCAGGTCTGGCTCATAGCAACCCTCATAGGGGTTTCTTTTCTTTTACCTTTATTAGTAAATGATGATGGGGTACAGAGTAATACAGCATTGGCTTTTTCATTATGCATCCTTTATATCACTTCTAGCAACACTTTCATCATCATATGGATTTCAATGGCTGATTGTTTTGGGATTGCTTCTGGAGTGGATTGCCATGTCTTTCTCCCTCGGTGAAGATATAGATAATGTGAATATAGAGCCTCTACAACATCAGGGGGGCTGGGATTTAGCTCAGTTGGTAGGGTGCCACTCTGTAGTCTCTGAGGTCCCAGGTTCAATTCCCAGCACCGCAAAAATGGAAGAAAGACATGGAAATCCACTCCTGAGGCAATCCTGAAACAATCAGCCATTAAAAACCCTCTGAGGGTTGCTATGAGTTGGACATGACTCGACGGCACCTAACAACAGCAACATCAGGTACATAAGGAATGCTCAAATTTTGGGCCCTGTAATTCTAGAAACCAACCACAAGGTCTGTGGGAACAGATTTGTCAAGTTGGGGATTAGGACAGCCCCAGAATTTTGGTAATTTTGCCCCTGTGTCATCGTGAGCCTCAGGAAGTTTTCTGTCCTTTCTGTTCATGTAGAATCAGACTTATTCTGTTATTCAGGATTCTTTCATTTGAAAGCCATTCTTTCCATCTTTCAAAGTGAACTCAAATGACTTTCATTACAAAAAGGAATTTATTATGTCTGATACCTGGGAAGTTCAAGGGCACTTATCCTTGGTGGCTGGGCCAAGTGCTCATGTGGGGCTCTCAGCCCTTCTGTAGGTTGTCTCACTCTAGGTTGGCTCTCTTTGTGAGGAGGCCAGGTGGCTCAGAGCCATCTTTGGGTCTGCAGCATCTTTGCAGAACAAGGAGGGTATTTCCTTCCAGGTAATTTTAGCAAAAGATGTGGGAAGACCTTGACTGTCCTAGCTGAGGTCCCTGAGCAAGTCACTATGGCCAGAGACCTGAAGTGCCACTATTTGTCAGGCTGGTCATGTGCTCCTCATTAGAAGTAGGGATAAGAATGGGGCAAGAATGTTTCTAGAAATTGTTATGCAACCAAAATCATGCTCATACATCTGCCCATAATACATTCTCATAATATAATCTCATCATATAATATAATATGATATTGTATTTCTGTAAAAGAATCAGCTTAAAGTTTCCTATTTTTTAAAAACAAGTTGATTTTAGGAAACAATTTCAAATCTAATGAAATTACACAGATAAAACTTAGGAAAATAGACACCAAAGTATTAAACTTGTGGGTTTTTTTTTTTCAGAGGGAGGCTTAGAATTCTTTTCTTTAATCTTTTTTCACTATTGAAGTCAGTGTTGTTCTTGTTGTTGTTAGGTGCTGTTGGGTCAGATTCCACTCATAGTGATCCTATGTACAACAGAAAGAAACACTCCTCGACTCTGTGCCATGCCTGGCACTATGTCAGTACTTCTCTGATATTCATAGGGTTTTCGATGGCTGTTTCAGCATTGTTTCTGGAGAGGGCTGCCAGGTCCTTCTCCCATTTTTCGGTGCTGTAAGTTTGAATCCAGAGCCTCAGTGAGCGCAAAGTGGCACTCTACCAACTGAGCTAAACCCCAGCCTGAAAAGTCACTAGGGGGCCACATCTCTTTCCACAAATACAAATGTTCTTACAATTGATCCTATTCAGTCTCATAGACTGGGAGATAATTCAGAGAGAACCTGTTAGAAATTCAGAGAAAAGAATAATCCATACCCTAACCTGAGAGAGAGGGGAAGAGAGAGAAAGAAAGAGAAAAAGAGAGAGAGAGAGAGAGACCGACCCACTGTTGTGAAAACTTTAGTCATGGATTTATCTCTATTAAAGGACTTAGAAGGAGAATCTCTCTTCTTTTTGAAGGACCAAAATGTCTTCTCAAGTATTCTGGGAGTTTAATATATAAAGTGACTTAATTCATGACAATTCATACCTCCCAAGACTGAAACAGCCCAAAGATTTGGGAGGAGGTTATTATTTTCTCCCATTATCTCCCCTTCCTGCCTTCCTTCAATGATGTGTGTAACAAATAATATGTGTTCTCAGGAGCCAACTACCCCTAGTGATTAGATTCCTTCCAATAAGAGGGATGTTGGGGCCCATCTGTGCTGTGTCAGGCAATGACACATTGGCACAAGAGAAATGTTCCCGCTGATGCAAATGCCGCTGTTTGCAACAGTCTGCTGCCTCTGGCACCAGCTCTTTCTTAAAAACAGATTATGCAATACTTCACTTGTTTATTTATAGTAAGGAAATATTAGGTTTTTAAAACTAGGAAAAATATATAGTAAATATGAAGAAGAAAATGCAAGCCACCCATAATTTTAACGCTTACCCCCCAAAAACTCCACAAATTTAATATTTTGGTGTATGTCATCCCACATTTTGTGTGTATCATTCCGTTTGACTTGAGGGATGAATTCCTAAATCAGTTTTACCTCATTTAAAAACAGCAAACATGAAGGCTGATATTTTCCATAGGAAATGTACCAGGGATCTGTTCTTGAAGCACATGAATCTCCAACCCTGAAGTTGAAGGACACATCTGAAATGTACATTTTGTAGTCAGGACACCAGAAACTTTTGTACAAGTATTTCATGATCCTTTCCTGGTTATATACAACCACTGTTTCTCTTCATTCATTCATTCATTCATTCAGAGCTTAGTATATTTTTTCAGGTAGCTTTATGGCCTTCTGCATAATACCTAATTGTATCTAACATTTACTTCCACACTTATGGATTTTAAAGTTTTCCTCATGCTAGTACCATGACTTAATGAAAGTTTGTTTGGTTGTTTGGAGAGTTCTAAAAACAGAAACAATGTTTTAAAAACTAGGAATGAATCTTAGATGGACAGTGTGAAACTATGCATACAGAGCCATGTGGATCAGAGGATGGTGAGTATTCCTGATGAACAGCCACGGGGGACCCAGCAATAGCATAAACATCAATGAATACTCACTTAGACTTCTAGATTAAACTTCTTTGAATCTCAAGAGTTAGTTAAAAGTACTGATGGGTAGGGAGAAGGACCCGGTAACCCACTCCCCAAAACAAATCCACCATTGAAAACCCTACGAACAGCAGAGAAGAACTAACAATAATACTTCACCTGTTGTACATAGGGTTGCTGAGTTGGATACCGACTTGATAGCATCTAACAACAAAATAACAACAACAACAACAACAACTGATGGGTATATATTATTTTGATTTCATGATGGACTCCTAATGTTTCTGTATTCTACTGCTATAGATCTACAAAAAAACTGTGACCTTCTTTCCTCTCTATGGGCCTAAGCTTGGGAATAATCCTTTGCTCACAGAAATACAGTTGCACAGTTCACACTGATGGGTACCTTGCTCTTTGGATGTAACACTATATTATGCTTTACAGTGTATGACTCATAGAAAATATCACAGACTCAGGCAGGACAGAGACTGTGCTCCCATCACACTGTCAGAGGTGTTTGACCAACAGGACACAGACACCGGAAGTCCCTCTTCATCCTTGAGTGGTCATTTATATGCATCTCTTCAGCAAGCTGTTTCTGGCTCATATTCCAATGTGTGAACTCCAAAGTTCTTAGCAAAACCTAGGTCTCCTAAAATCTCACATTCAAGAGAACTATCCAAATATCCATCCCTGGTCTGAGTGCTGGAGGCACAAGATCTGCCCTCCCTGAGCAGTGAGCCTGGTTGAAGAGACAGAAAATAAAGCAGAAGTGGTGTGAGAGGCTGCCATTGAGCAGGAAGGGTGAGGAGAAATCTGATTTAACTTAGGAAGTGAGGGAAAGCCACTCTATGGAGCAGACATGTCCACAGAGACCTGACGTCTCACTCGGCAGGGAGAGAAGCTAGAAGCTTGGCTGAGAGGAAAAGGGCGGTGTCCTGGGATGAGGGGGTGGGCTGTCTAGAGATTTGGAGGGAAGTGGGATCAGGGCAGTCAGTTTCTGAAAGGCATCCCACTTTGTAGACCCCAAAAGAAAACAGTGGGAAATTGGAGAGAGCATTCTGGGCACAGACTTGGAGTTGATGTAAGGAGACATTCAGTGAAGCCAGAGCTGACCAGTGACATCATGGGCTCTCTTAGGACTTGCCCCTGGGAGTGTTTAGGCTGCTGGAAGGGGAACTGAGCTCTGGAAGGGTGTCAGATGACACTCTCTGATTGGATAAAGCACATTCTTCCTAAAATCCACAGTCCATCACCCCAGTCTCTTTCCTTAGTTTTATGGCAATGTGTTTTCCCTTTGGCCAAATACCAAAGACCGTGGGTGAGTCCCTGTAGAGATCGGCATGCCGCGTGGCTTATGTTCTGCAAAGATCTCATTCAAGTGCCTCTCTTCTGAAAGCCTAATGAACATTTAACTTGCTCTTGGGCATTCACTTAGCAGAAAATGGATCTTTGAAAAGTACCAAAAAAGTATTTTGAAAATGATTAATAAAGTTCATGGCCAGCACTAGATTTTAGAACTGAAAGAAATTTCAGAAGCTGGTAAGTCTCCATCTTCACTTTGCAGATAAAAAGTTAGTATAAAGAGAGCCTCAGTGACATGGGCACCTCCTCCTGCCCGTGAGGGTCCCAGGTGGGGCTGGTGGGAAAGACATCCTGACTCCATGCATCCCATCCTATCTGGGACCTTCCTGGGGCTTCTCCTAGGAAGTAGCACATTTATGTTTCCAGGAAATTCAGGTCAAGTTCACAGACTCAATAGATGACGAGCTCCCACATGCCAAGGGTCCACATCTGTACTCTAGCTACTGCCACATTCTGCCCACCCACTCGCTCCTTCCCAGCCTCCAGATGTCACAGTAACAAAAACACCATGAACTTCCAGTGGAGGGTTGTCATTGTTGTTAGGTGCTGTTGAGTCGGTATTCAACTCATAGGGACCCTACATACAACAGGGGAAACAGTATTGTCAGTGCTTCTCTGCTGTTCATAGGGTTTTCAATGGTGGATTGATTTTTGGGAGGGGGTTGCCGGGTCTGTCTTCCAAGCCTACAGCACCTGGTGTTCCCAGGCGCTCTCCCACCCAAGGACTAACCAGGCCCGACCCTGCTTAGCTCTTGAGCTCTGATGGGATCGGATGCCACAGGGCTACAGCTGCAGGAGTGGAGGGTTGACCCCCTATTATTACTCTTGTAGTGCCAGTCTTTCCTTTATACATTCAGCAAAGTCCTTTAGTGAGTGTCTGTGTTTATTGCCTCTTTCCCCAACTGCTCTATAAGACAAGGGCCTGGAGCATTTTCATAAGACCTCCTCAGTCAGCCAGAGCACAGTGCCTGCCACGTGTGAGTGACAGGCATTCTCTAGGGCCCCTCCTTGTGCACCCCACTCCTGTCCATCCTGTTCTGGATGTGGGAGTTGAACTTCATTGGCTGCATCCATAGACTTTCCTGACATCTGGCTTCTGGTCAGGTTCTGTCAGTGGGAGGTGCAGGCGGGGAAGAGGGACAGAAGAGAGAGATCCCTTTACATCCCCTAACCCCCTCCCCTTGGAGAAGGACCTGGCAACCCACTCCCAAAAATCAATCAGCCATTGAAAACCCTATGAATAGCAGAGAAGCACTGACAATAGTGTTTCACCTGTTGTAAGTAGGGTTGCTATGAGTCAGACACCAGCTTAACAGCACCTAACAACAACAACAACCCCTTCCCAGGTGAGCCCAAAGGTTGCAGGGTATAGGTCCAATCTTTCTACCCCAAACCTCAGCTTCCATCTGGGCTCTCTCCTGGAGTTGCCACCTCCCTCCGCTCCCCCAACAGGGTGGTAGAGGTGGTAACATCTCTTCTATGTGATCAACTCTGCTCAATGCCCCACACCGTTCTTTTATTTTAACCCTTGCTAAACCTTTGGAAATGCTTACATCATTGTTCATTTTTTCCTGCCAACTCCACCTGAATGTGCTCCCTCTGACTTGATGATACTCTTAGTGCTGCAGTAGCTGTTGAATAAACTCGGGAGCTCCGGGAACCAAAGCCCACCAGGTGGATACGTCAGTGAAAGAAAACCTGTCTGAAGGAAAAGCCATAGGAGAGATGTGTGGCTGATTCCCTAGGAAAGTGGGCAGCCCTTAGAAGTGGAAGTGCAGTCAACACTTGTTACATGTCATCATCGAAACCAGGACCATGCTACACAGAACTCACATCCAGGCTGCATGAACTGGGTGTGACAGTGCGTTTGGGGGCTCTCGGCTACACAGCCCAAATGGGAGTTGCCGCTTCACAGATTTCCTTTCTACTGCTGACAACAAAAAGGCCAGACTAAGTGATTTACAAGACTTCTTTCACCTCTTCAATCCTCTAGGTCAGCGTTTCCATGAGGTGGGCTGACTTTGGAGCAACTCTGGAATTTTTATAAAGGGAGAAAGCAATGCTGGAAGGATGGGTGATGATACCTTAGCAGCTTTAACAGAACCCTCCCTCTCCCCTTGACCCTGGATTTTAGCTCAGCCAAGCCCCCCCACCCATGGAGTGGCCAGTGTCCACCCCAACAGGAAGTCAGACCCCTTGGAGGCTGGGCCGGAGTTTTCTTCATTATCCTATTCTCCCACATGGAAACTGGCACATCCAGGGAACGGAGGAAATAAAGCTTCACAGCAGTATTTCCTGGCATCTCCTGGTCACTGCCTTTTGTCTTATTTAGATTCTGTATTTGTCAGGGTCCTGATCCTTTTGAATAAACTCTCTGTGCCTGGCTCCATATCACCTGCTTGGAACCCGCAGTGGCTCTGGCTTTTCCAGCTCTGTGTGATTTGCCTTCATACACTGCTTCTCCATGCTTCCCAAACCATGCCCTTTAGAAGCCACCCAAAAATACAAACTTTATAAAATCTGCAAATAATGTGCTAAATGGGTCTCCCCCTCCTTCAGCCTCATGGAACGCCTCAGTCTTCCTTCATCCCCAATGCACATTTCCTGAGCTTCTATTTGAAAGGACAGTGGTTTTCTGAGTTGTGAAAGTGGTTTGAAAATCAATATGTCCTGGCAGTGAAAAGCTCATCATTAACTCATCCTGAGAAAATGTTGCTGGAGGTAGGCAGGGAATTGGAGAGGGATAAGGCAGATTTTCAAGTGCTGAGCTTTCATTAATTAGTGAAGAGTCTCCAAGCAGATCATTACTGACCTCAAGGTTAAGGATAAACCAAACCAGCCGGGCGTAGTGGTACACACCTGTCATCCCAGTTGCTCGGGAGGTGGAGGCAGGAGGATCACAAATTCAAGACCAGAGGTAGTCTGTGTAATTTAGCAAGACCCTGTCTCAAAAAAGTAAAAAAAAAAAAAGGTCTGGGGGTGCAGCTCAGTGGTCCAGCACTTGCAAAGCATGCAAGCATGAGGCCCTGGGTTCAACCCCCAGTACCTAAAAAAAAAGGAGAAACCAAACCAACATCAACAGCACATGGGTAACTGTCTCTTCCTAGTGAAGGCACATACCCTGGCTCTTGTACCCATACATGCACCCCACTACTGCCATGGGGTGCAACAGACCATGATACTACTTTCCACAAGCATTGATAGACTGACATGGGCAGATTAACACGTCGACTCATGTGCCCTGCTTCAAAACTCACACAACACAGGCTTACCACTTCCCTTCTGGAAATGGGTCTCACGATTTCTGCACCTGAGCAGCTGCCTGAGAAGGCAGAGCATGGCTTTGATGCTCAAGAGCTTCTTCACCCTGACTTCATCCCGTTGTTGCTGTTGTTAGGTGCTGTTGAGTCATGTCTGACTCACAGTGACCCTTATAGGGTTTTCAATGGCTGATTGTTTTTTTGGGATTGCCTCCGGAGTGGGTTTCCACATCCTTCTCCCGTTTTCGTGGTGCTGGTAATCAAACTCGGGACCTCAGATACTGCAGAGCTGTGCTCTACCAACTGAGCTAAATCCCAGCCCTAACTCCATCCTAGTCTTCAATAAGAGCTACAACAAATTCCAGGCTGGACCCTCCCTGGTCCCCTGTGGTGTACCCCTCAGCCTCTGCAAGATGAACTTTCCCTTTGTTAAAAGCTCACTTAAGCCAGATTTCCTTTCACTAAAAATTCACTTAAGCTGGGCGTGGTGGGGCACCCAGGTAACCTCAGCCTCCTAGGAGGCTCAGGAAAGAGGATCGAAAGTTCAAGGCCAAATGCATACCATGCACCTTTGCAAGACCTTGTCTCAAAATAAAATAAATAAAAGAAGGTCTGGGGGTTGTGTTGAACGGTAGGGCACCTGCTTAACATGTGCGAAGTCTTGGGTTCAATTCCTCGCCCCATCCCAGTACTGAAGGGGGAACACAACAAAGCAAACAAGTAAACAAACAAACAAACAAAACCAGTCACTTAACATTTCCTCTGCTCTCTGCCTTTCCTTTGCCTAGGGAGGCCTCCTCATTGGCCGCCTTCTCTGAAGGCTGTTCCAGGTTCCCAGTAACAATGTCACGCATTGCTGGTAGCTACTCAGCACATTTAGCGGTAATGGTACTTCTATGCATTCACCGACTTCTGTTTCCTTTTCTCTATTGGGTGCTCCACTGTTTTTATTCCCGACACTGACACCAACTCTGAGAGACTTCTCAAATCAGCCAGATCTCCAACTGACATGAACTGATTGTCCTCCATTTCAGGCCAATTCTGTCACCAACCACGGAAGCAGTAATCAAGAAATCAAAAGACGCATTGCTTTGGGAAAAGCTGTTGCAAAAGACCTCTTTAAAGCGTTGGAAAGTAAAGATGTCACATTGAAGACAAAGGTGCTCCTGACTCAAGCCATGGTATTTTCAGCTACATTGTATGTTTGTGAAAACTGGATGATGAATAAGGGAGACAAGAGAAGAATTGATGCTTTTGAATTATGGTGCTGGAGATGAATATTGAATATCCCATGGACTGCCAAAAGAACCAACAGATCTGTCCTAGAAGAAGTGCAACCTTAGAAGCTCCTTGGAAGCAAGGATGGCTAGACTGTGTCTTGCATACTTTGGACATGTTGTCAGGAGGGACCAGTCCCTGGAGAAGGACAACATGTTTGGGAGAGTGACATGTCCACGAGAAAAGGAAGACTCTCAACTAGAAAGATTGACACGGTGACCACAACAATGGGCTTAAACATAAAAAATATTGTGTTGGACTCCATGACACCCAACAACAACAACAACAACAACTCCCAAAACTACACTCATTTCAGATGCTGGTCATAAGTTCTGGGACCACAGGCTTTCAGTTGGGAGTGCCTAAGACCCCCTCCTCAGGTCTGATAATTTGCTGAATGCTCACAGAACTCAGGGAAACACTCTCTTACATTTCCTGGTTTATTAGAAAGGATGCAATTCAGGAATGGCCAATGGAAGAGAGGCTGAGGACCAGGAATGGTGGGAGGGGTGGTGCCCTCTCTGGGCTTTCTGACCTCCCCCTTCCTCAAGGCATTCACCAACCAGGAAGTGCTGTTGTATTTCATTTGTTAGTTTTGTTTTCTTAGATTCCCTTACATAAATGTGCCTGATTAAATCCTTGGTCATTGGTAACTGAACTCATTCTACAGGCTTTCTCCCCTCCTTAGAGGCCCCCAGTAGGGCTGAAAACCCTAACTCTGTATCAGCCCTCATTTTGAACCTCCCTAGCGGCCCAGCCACTGTCATTGCATTAACATCCCAAGACTCAGAACTCCAGAGACTCCAAAGATTTCAGAAGCTATGTGCACGGGCTGAGAACAGCCAAACATACATTTCTTACTGTGCCATCGACATACAGTCAAGATCACATCTCTCATCCTCACTGGCAGTGACACTCTGACATGGTCATGTGACTGAGCTCTGGCCAGTGGAATGTGCACACAAGACATACATGTCACCAGTATTGTTGTTGTTTTTAGGGGCTGTACACTCAGGTCTGACTCAGAGAGACCAGATGTACAACAGAATGAAATATTACCCAACATCGTGCCATGCACACTATCATTTTATGTTTGAGCCCACTGTTGCAGCTACTGTGTTTCTTCTCATTTTGAGTGATGCCACATGAGCAAGTGCAGGTCCCAGGGGCTTTACTCCATTCTCCCAATAGGCCCTACAAATCTCTTTGGTTCACCTCTGTGCTCTCTCTCTGTCTCTTTCTTTGTCTGGATGCAGATCATCATCCAATGAGTGATGCCTTTGGGGATGCTGGAGCCAGTATGTGAAGTAACCTAAGGCTCACAATAAGAGCAGAGTCACTGGATTGAGGAGCCTAGGGCCTTAAATGAAATACAGCATCCTCTACCTATGGACCCCCATTGGAATGTGACATTAACAAGAAATGAAACCTTGCTGTGTCAAGCCATTTGGGGCTACTCGTTACAGCAGTCAGGCTCACCTGACTAATACAAATAACTCATCCACCTCCACCTTTGAGTCTCCACACCAGGCTCTTTGATGCTGTAGGCTGATGCTTCTCATAGAGGAATTTGACCAATTTTAAAACAGAACTCCACCAAAAAGTGCTTAGACAGAAGCATTCCCCTCAAATACCTTTTCAGTGTGTGTGTGTGTGTGTGTGTGTGTGTGTGTGTGTGTGTGTGTGTGTGTGTATGTGCAAGTGCATGTGTGTGTGTTTAGGATCGAAAGAGATCATTTTTTTCTCAGTCAAGAAAGTAGATTGGCTTTGATGCCCAATAACTCAATACTTACTCTTGACCCAAGTAGAAAAACAGCTCAGGGAGGGGGAGAAAGAAGCAGCCCCCATCACCTCTGGTGGCCAATAATTACTGTGCCAAAGCGATTGCTGTTTCTCTCAGCCTGTGTTATCTTTGGCAAAGGCTCCAACATATGACCTTTCCAAATTAAAGTTTTCCCCTGGAGAAGGATTTTATGAGGGGAATTTAACTAGGAAAGAACAGATAGGTTTCTGCCCTGACAAGCGGGCCAGATATGTCAGATCCAAACCCGAGATGTGAAATGCTCCCCCAATCAGCCAGTAACTCCGTGCATTTCAGCAATTTGTCAGCTGTTGCTCAGGGAATGCAAAACAAGGGAAACATCACGTTGTGTCTTCGTTGTTTTTGGTCATTTCCTTAACAGACATCATCAGAAATAGAGTAGGAGGAAAGCCAAGGCAAGCCCGAGTTCATCTGTCCTCTGTTTTCACTCCAGTTGCTATCTGCCTTTTCTCGTGCCATGTGCAATGGACGGGCCAGGGTTGCTACAGCTGGGATGATGAGCTGAAGTGTGGAAACCCACTGTATCTGGGGATACTTCCAAGGGCGATTTGGAATGACTTACCCAGGGGTTTCTTCTTAAATGATTTATTGTTCTACAAAACCAAGATGACTGAACTGAATTGCAAATGAGTCCATTGCAAAAGGCTGGGAAACATCCTTTGTCTTTGCTTCCCATCTGAGTGTTCACAGTAGAGTTGGGAAAGTGTTCAGCTGTTATCACTAGCAGCGCCTGCTGTGAGTTTTTCATCGACCGAAGGTTCTTGATTTGTCTATGGAAGGATTTTTCCAATACTGAGGGATCCGCTGGGCCGGGATGGCTGAGCCTCAGATGGAAGGGGATAGACAGGCACTCTGCCCTCTTAGTCACTGTGACTCTGGGAAAGAAAATCCCTCCCTAGACTGTGGTTTCCACTTTGGTAAGCTGATGATAATGGTGTCCACACCAAGGATGATGAGAAGGTTAAAGGGGAGAACAGATCGTCAGTGTCTGGCACTTGTTGTTGTTAGGTGCCATTGAGTCAGTATCCGACTCATAGCGACCTTCATAGGGTATTCAATGGCTGATTGTTTCGGGATTGCCTTGGGAGTGGATTGCCAGATCCTTCTCCCATTTTTGCGGTGCTGGGAATTGAACTCGGGACCTTAGAGACTGCAGCGCAGCGCTCTACCAACTGAGCTAAATCCCAGCCCCGTCTAGCACTTAGCAGGTGTTCAATAACTGAAGCAGTGGTCCCAGAGAGTGGTGGTTGAGACCATGTGATGACTGTTGTCTCCCCTCACAAACTCCTGGAAAAGAAGATGTCTCTGTGTGTCTTCACGTGTGCCTGTGTGTGTGTGTCTGTGTGTCTGTGTGACTGTGTGTATGTGTGTGTGCTTGTGTGTATATGTGTGTGTGCCCGTGTGTGCCTGTGCCTGTGTGCCTATGTGTCTGTGTGTGCCTGCATGTGTGTGAGCCCATGTGTGTGCCTGTGTGGCTGTGTATGTGTGTGCTTCTGTGAATCTGGGTCTGTGTGCCTGTGTGCATCTGTGTGTGCATGTGTATATCTCTGTGTGTTTGCATGTGCCTGTGTGTGTGAATATGTGCCTATGTGTGCCTGTGTGTGCCTATGTGCAATTGTATGTATCTGTGTGTGTGCCTGTGTGTCTGTGTGTGTGTGCCTGTGTATATCTGTGTGCTTGTGTACCTGTATGTGTGCTTGTGTGTATCTGTGTATCCGTGTGTGTCCGTGTGTGTGCACCTGCATGTGCCTGTGTGTGCGCCTGTGTACGTGTGTAAGCAGGAAGAGGGGTCACGTGGTGGGGAGCCACGGCAGCATGGCAGAGACCTCAGAGGAGGTGCCATTTCAATCTCCTCATTCCAAACAGGACGGGAATTCAAGGCTGCCAGAGAAGGCTGGTGTCCAAAGCTACCTACCGAGCAGGAGATGGACCAGGACTCAGACCTGCTCCTCTGTTGCCTTTTACACCAAGCAACAGTTCCTCCCTAATGATGCTGGACATTATTCATTGAGCGCATAGTAGGTGACAGACACAGCACCCCTGCGAGAAAGGATTTATTATGACTCCTATTTTAGAGACCACGACAATGAGAGAGAGAGAGGCAAAATTCCTTGCCCAGAGTCACACAGCAGGTATGTGGGAAGCACTCCTCATTACTGACTCCACAGCTTTCTGTCAGCACCCTGTCCTATGTCACTTGAAAGGGGCTCTGAAACTGACTGGTATGTTCCAGTTTCAGAGCACAGGGCATGCGCAGGCGCACTAGGGGCACAGGATTAGCAGGCCAAGTCTTTTCTGCTCATTTGTTCCATTCCAGATGTAAAAGGTCAATCAACAAGAATACCTCTGGCCAGCAAAAGAACTGCTTCCTGCCCATTTTTTCCTGATGACTTTCAGGGGCCTCTGGGGCCGGATTAATTTGACAAGATAACAGAGAAGGCCAGCTTCATTCCCACAAACACCACCTCTAAGTGGCGCTGAGGTCATTTCCGTTCACTGCACACTTTAGACCAAGATGGCCGAGGTTCAGTGACCCACCCCCCCACATCCACAGCCGACCCAGCAGCTCAGTGCACAGGCGGAAGTGTGGAACCGGAAGTCTCACCCAACCATCTGCTGCTGGCCCCGTGGCCAGTGAGTGGAGCCCGTCAGGAGCTCTGTGTGAACAGCTGCAGCGGAGGGCACCATATGCCAGAGGAAAATGGACCCAGGGATGAAACGCTGCTGGCAGCCCAGGCAGGTTTTGCATTGTAACCATCTCCTTTTTTCTGCTGAGTTTCAGACCCCCTCCTGGAACAATCTGCCATTGAAAACCCTATGAATAGCAGAGAAGCGCAGACATGGGCAGGCAGGGCAGTGGGGAGGGGTGTTTCCTCTGCTGCTGTGAGGGTCTCTGTGAGTCGGACTTGACTCCATGGCACCAAACAACAACAACAACTTTTTAATAAGGGTTTTTCTGGCCCAAACCTGCACCTTGATCTTGTAGCAAAACCACCCATAAAAATGGAGTCAGACGATGCTGTGTGGCCTTGGGCTAAGGACTCCACAGCTTTGGGCCTCTCTGTTTTCGGCAAGGAGGCAGAGCACAGAGTTGAAACAGATGGTGGCTTTGCCATTTCCTGGTGATCTGGCCTTGGATAACCATCTTACCTTCTTTGAAGTGTCTGCCTCTACAATAGGGAACAATGACTGTCCTTTCCTCAAGGCCTGGCAGGGAACTGAAGGCACTAGTGAGCACGGAACCCTCAGGACGGTCCCCAGTGCCTCCTTGCTTAGTGCCATGTAGGACAGTGGTCATGGCTATTCTATTTCCTCACTGGAAAAATGGGAGTAATCACAGCTCATGGATAGGACAGTGGTGAGGGGCAAATGACTGGATGTTTCTGAAGGAGACAGCACACAGGAGGTAGGAACTGAATGCTGAGTCTCATGCAGGGAGGCTGGCCAGAGAGGCCTTGGAGAGCGTTGGTTTGGGGCCTCTGAATGCAGACGGCCAAGTGTTATCTCTGCCAATTACTAAATGAGTGTTATATAGATCAAGTCATTAACTTATGCAGTTTATTTTTTCTAGGAGGAGATATTGGATGAAAAGGGAAAAGTTGGGCAGGCAACAGGATGTGTGGAAAACACAGTGGGCTGGTGTCAGAAGCCATGGTTTATACTCCGAACTCCACCCCCTTGGACAGATCCCTTGTTTCCTTTGGCTTCCACTTCCTCTTCTGTAAAAGGTTAAACCAGGTGCTGTCCGATGTCCCAAGTTCCTTCTAATGCTAATATCAAATAATTTAATATTATTTTTAGGTATTACTCTCATCCATTGCTGGTAGGAATGTAAAGTTGGAAAAATTATTCAAGTGACAAATTCAGCACCATTTAGTTCAGATAAATGACCACGTCCATTTTGGCATGTCTCAGTAAATTTATACTTGTCTCTTCAACAAGTAGATATTGTTCTAGGACTGTTCTTATAGCTGGAGATATACCAATGAAGGAAAGATTTAAAATATCCCAGATGTCAAGGAGTTTATTTTCTAATTGGGTTGTTGTTGTTGTTGTTAGGTGCCATCGAGTCGGTATCTGACTCATAACAACCCTGCGTACAACAGGCGGAACACTATTGTCAGTGCTTCTCTGCTGTTCATAGGGTTTTCAATGGCGGATTGGTTTTTGGGAGTGGGTTGCCGGGTCCATCTCCCAAACCTACAGCACCTGGTATTCCCAGGTGTTCTCCCATCTAAGTACTAACCAGGCCTCACCCTGCTTAGCTTCTGAGATCTGATGGGATCGGATGCCACAGGGCTACAGCTGCAGACTTCTAATAGGGTAGACCAACATAACATAAGATAAAATAGTAATAATAATAATAGTAACTTAAAACTGAAAATGTAGCAAGGGCTTTGATTTTAGATGTTTGTGTACCTCTAATATCTGATTATCCCCTGACTGAGAGCTCATCTTTGCCCTTAGGGAAATTCCTGGCACATAGTAGGTTCTGTGTGAAAGGTTAGATGAATGATTGCCTGATTGAGAGGAACCTGAATCCTGGAAGCACTGATTGGGTTATGTCTGCGCACAGTCAGTGTGTTTGCATCTGAAATGAATTATCTCTGACAGTTTCCAGAGCAGACCTGCAGTGATTATATTACCATTACTTTACAGCTGAGAAGCGCTTGGGGAATGAGAGCCACATCTGTCCAGCACAGCCAAACTGGGAAGCTGCAGAAGAGAGGCGTTATTATCACATTGCTGCCCCCTGGTGGTGGTATAGAACATAGCCACAGCTCCACACTTGATTACCTCTAGGACAGGAGTGTGCAACATTTTGGTGTTCCCTGGGCTGCGTTGAGTAAAGAGGGATTGTCTTAGTCTGTACATAAGTTATACAATATAGTTAGTACATATACATAATGAGGGTGGCCACGAATAAAATAAATGCTAAAAATAACATGATGTTAAAAGATTTGTGGGGCTCTTTACTAGCTGTCCTGGGCCACATGTGGTCTGTGGGCCACAGCTCAGACTTCCCTGTTCTAGGGTAAAATAATAAATAGGTAGGCACAGAACTCCATTTTTGGCATATTTGAATTAAACTATCAGTGTGGTGGACTGGTATTTAGCTCAGTTGGTAGAGCACTGCTCTGCAGTCTCTGAGGTCCTGAGTTTGATTCCCAGAACCGCAAAAATGGGAGAAGGACGTAGCAACCCACTCCCAAGGCAATCCCGAAACAGTCTGCCATTGAAAACCCTATGAGGGTGGCTATGAGTCGGACACGACTTGACGACACCTAACAACAACATCAGTGTGGCACCAAATGGATGGACACAATGTCTGCAACAATGGGCTTAAACATAAATAAGATCGTGTGCCTGGCACAGAATCGGGGAGTGTTTCGATCTGCTGTACATAGGGTCGCTACGAGTCAGACTTGACTTGACGGCACCTAACAACAATAACAACAACATCAGTGTGGCAGCCATATTTTTTAATTCAAAAAACATAACAGTAGCTAGACTAAGTGAATGATTTCAGGGAAGTTAGTACAATGATAAAGCATCTTTTCACTCTGGTAGAACAGATCTCTTCTCAGATGTCACTCTTCAGGAATTAGTAGTTATCATAATTGATCAGAGCTTCAAGGGACCTGAAACTTTTCCCAGCCCTGGGATTCCCCAATGATTCCTAGGGAATCTACATGTAAACTTGAAGGACCTTGTAAACTTTGGTTTGAGAATAACATTCCTAAATGAATAGGGCGATGTTAGCTCCAAAATGCATAGGGAAGGGTTGGCTCCAAATACCTGGGTGCCTCTGGGCAAGTTGCCCCAGGCAAGTCCATGAAATGAGATATTTGTGCTCGCTTATTTCTGTGGTCCTGGGTTGAACATTCTATTTCATGCACGCACACATTCCCCATTTCACCTCATGTCAGGATGATTGGTAACTGGTATTTTCTATCACTTCCTGGTCTTGTGATAAGTTTCCTGCCATTCAGAATTTCTGTTTTCTCCTCTGAAGAAAAGGAGAAAAATAATACCTACTAAGTAGGGACAGTTAACACACAACTAAGAATGGATGTGTGAAAGAAACCAATAGAATATTAGGTGCTCACTAGAGGCTTAATAAATGCTTTTAAAAGCAATCTTGCTCAATACTAATATTCATGAAAATTTGTAGAACATTTTAAGATCCATAAGTAATATGAAGACTTCTCTGATGAATTGTTCTTGGCATTAGGTTCCTTATAAGCTACTGGTAATTTTTCAAACAGTAAAATGTTCTGATGGATGAAGTACTGCCTCTTTTTTGCAGGTATATTTCTGCCGGGGAGTACTTTGAAAGCAAACATGAGGAAAGTGTTCCTGTCTTTTGTGCTTAAATACATCACTGCTGACCCCATTTCCCCTCACCCTTATTTCTGATTAAGAATAATATTCTATTATAAAGGATCATGTTTCCCACATCATGTATCCAGGAAAACTGTCCTGGGTCCTACTTGCTTGGGTCTGAATGTTCATGTTCCACAAAACTCACATGTTGAAATCTACACACCAGAGTGATGGTATTAGGAGCTGAGGCTATGATTAAGTGATTAGGTCACAAGGACAGTCTCATGAATTGGATTGTCCCCCTTTAAAAGAGACTCTAGAGAACTGTCTTGCCTCTTTTGCCATGTGTGGACATGCCCCAACACACACAGACACCACCTGTGAACTAGAAAGAGGCCCTCACGACACAGAACATGCAGGTGCCTCCATCTGGGCTTGCTGGACTTCAGAACTGTGAGAAATAAATTTCTGTTATTTAAAAGCTGCTGAGCTTATGGTATTTTGTTATAGCAGCCAGAACTGATAGATTGCTCCTTGCAGAATCAAGTGCTTATCTTCCTTTGGCTTAAATTTTTACAGTTCTTGTTTTTATTATTGCTACAGTAATATGTGATTTATCGTAAATAAAATTGTATTACAGAAACACGTGGCCTCTAAAGGAAGAATTTTCCACAATTCCACCCTCCTCTTAAAGGTTTGGCATATTACTGCGATCTCTTTATTGAAGGAACGTACCAACCCGAGGGCGAATGTTTTAACAAAAATGGGATTGTTATTGTTGTTGTTGTTAGGTGCCGTCGAGTCGGTATCCGACTCATAGCGACCCTCATAGGGTTTTCAATGGCTGAGTGCTTCGGGATTGCCTTGGGAGTGGATTTCCAGGCCCTTCTCCCATTTTTGCGGTGCTGGGAATCGAACTCGGGTCCTCAGAGACTGCAGAGCAGCGCTCTACCCACTGAGCTAAATCCCAGCCCAAAAATGGGATTATGCAAACCTATTGCTTTGCAGTTTGATTTATTTTAACATTATTCATCCTTAGATAAATTTTAAATGAATTACATGGATCTATCTTCCCTCTGTCTGTTTCTCTCTCTCTCCTTTTCCCCTATCTCTTTCCTTCCCTCTATAATTGTTGCATAGTATTCCATAGTGGTGGAGATGAATGTTGTATATACCATGAACTACCAAAAGAACCAACAGATCCTTCCTAGAAGAAGTATAACCAGAGTGCTCCTTGGAAGCAAGGATGGCTCGAATGTGTCTTCTGTTTTTTGGACATGTTGTCAGAAAGGATCAGTCCTGAAGAAGGACATCATGTTTGGGAGAGTGGTAGGTCAAGGGAAAAAAAGGGAAGACCTTCAACTAGACGCACTGATACAGTGTCTGCAACAATGGGCTTAAACATAACAAAGATCCTGTGCTTGGCACAGAGTCAGAGAGTGTTTTGTTGTACACAGGGTCGCTATGAGTCAGACCCACGTCATTGGCACCTGACAACAGCAACAAATTCCATGGTAAGGTGTACGAGTTGTAATTCTACCAGTTCCCTTGCAGGTGGCCTATTTCATTTGTTCAAAAGGAGTCAAATATTCCGAATGATGGGAAAAAAGGAATAAGGAGTGAGTAGGGGCGCCCTCCTGTGAGACCACAGCACAGAAAACACTAGGGAGCTGCAGCACGCATGGGGGCTGGAGGGCCTGGAGGCATTGTGGACAGTGCTCCTCAGCATTGACAGATGAGTAGCACTCTGTTAATTGTCTCATACCTACAAGAATAAGACATTTTAATTGATGGGTCTTATGGTTTATATTCTGGGCTTCCTTTGTATGTCACTCATTCAATCGACAAACATTTTTGAGTGTCAACTCTGAGGTGATAGGAATGCTGCTGTAAATTTTCTTCAAAGATGAAAAACGGTCAGTGTTCCTGGGGCACAAATCAATTACATTCCCCTGGACGTAATTCATTTGCGTTTCTATGGACAAGAATCATTGACATTAGTATCACTTTTCTATAATTTACAGAGTAGTGAAAGATTTCAAAGGCAACAGAAGGCAGACATAAACCAAAAGTGCATATTAGACTGGGCCCTCAGGAATTTTTTCCTGCCCACTACAAAGGCTTTCAGAATTTTTAGTGACAAATACCACATTTACAGACAATTGGAAAAATGTGGCTTATACGTGTTAAGACAATGGAGGGGAAGGCAGTGAAGAGACAGGAGGACGAATCCTCCTGGAAGCCGACTTTTGGAGGACTGTCTGCTTCCAAATTCCATGTTCTCATCTTAAAACTTAATTTTTATTTTTAATCTAAGTTATGCATTATTATTATTCAACATCCGGCTTTCACAAGCATATAATATGACTGAAAATACCATGGCATGAGTCAGGTGCACCTCGTTTTCAATGTGACATCTTCACTTTTCACTTTAAAGAGGTCTTTTGCAACAGTTTTTCCCCATGCAATGTGTCTTTTGATTTTCTTGATTGCTGCTTCCACGGGTGTTGATCGTAGAACCAAGTGAAGCAAAATCTTGGACAACCTCAATCTTTTTTCCATTTGTCATGAAGTTACTTACTGACCCAGTTGTAAGGATTTTTGTTTTGTTGATGTTGAGTTGCAATCCATACTGTGTTCTTTGATCTGCACAGCAAATGCTTAAAATCCTCTTCAATTTCAGCAAGCAAAGTTGTATCATCTGCATAAAATGGATTGTTAATGAGCTTCCTCCAATCCTGATGGCATATATACATTGTTAAGAATCAAATATTTATTTTGTACACTTCATGTCTTTAAAAGTTGTTGCTATTGTTAGGTGCCATTGAGTTGGGTCTGACTCATTGAGACCCTCATAGGGTTTTCAAAGGCTGATTGTTTCAGGTTGCTTTAGGAGTGGATTGCCATGTCCTTCTCCCATTTTTGTGGTGCTGGGGATTGAACCTGGGTCCTCAGAGAGTGCAACATGGCACTGTATCAACTGAGCTAAACCCCAGCCCCATGTCTTTAAATAAGCAGATTATACTGTCATTTCTTGGTCTGTCTTGACCATCATTCTCTTGCTTCTGATTACTGAATAAGGATGTTTAACTCTTTCCCCAGGCCCCTCCCATGCTATTAGCACTCTTCCCTTTGACCTACCATCATTATCCTATTATAACTTTGTTGAGAAATTAGTATCAACATTCCGTGGCTATTTTACAATGACTGTAAACTACTGACAGTTAAGTCATGGAATATCCAATGATGCTATTGTAAACAGCATCTTCACTTAAGTTTTATTTTCTGTTTGTGGTTGGTACTTAGAATTAGTTTGTTATAGTGAACATGTGTGCAACAGTCTTGCTACATTAGTTTATTAATTCCAACAGCATATCTGTAATGATTTTGGTTTCTTTACATTCATATGGGAAATTTTAATAATGACAATTTTTCCTTTCTTTTTCAATCCTTATTCCTTTTATTTTATTTATTTATTTATTTTTTTGTGGTACTGGGGGTTGATCCTGGGGCCTCACGCCTGCATGCTTTGCAAGTGCTGGAACACTGAGCTGCACCCCCAGCCCTTTTATTTTTTTTTCCCTTACTTCCTGAGACAGGGTCTCGCTAAGTTACATAGACTTCCTCTGGTCTCCAACTTGCAATCCTCCTGGCCCCGCCTCCCAAGCCGCTGGGATTACAGACCTGCACCACCACTCCCAGCTTTTATTTCTTTCTTTTTTGAAGTAAACTTTACTAAGGTATAACTCATACAGAGTAAAATTAACAAACTTTAAGTATACAATTTGATGACTTCCGGCAAATGCGTATACCCAGGTCAGCATCATAAGAAACAAGGCCAAGAATCTTTCCCTTTGCCTCCCTGGCAGCCAATCACATCCCACACCTTCAGCCCCAGATAATTTCTGATCCTATTGCCCTTTTTCTAGACTTCTTTTTAAGAAATTTTTATCCTCTTGTTCCACTTTATATTTATGATGTTGGTTATTTGACCATCTCTCTTTATCTTGCCATTTTGTGGGAGCTGACCAGTTGCATTAATCCCTCCAATAACAAAATTTTAACATTGTCCATCTGTCGGTGGTACATCTCTTGGTGGTACATCTGTTTATTATTTCCTTTATTTCTTTTTGGATTTAATTTACTGTTTTTCTTTAAAAATGTCTTGAAGGTGATGTTCAGATCGTTGATTTTCCATATTACCTTTTTTCATAGACAATAAACTTCACTCTAAACATAGATCTTGTACAATCTAGAAATGATCTACATTCTAGAAAATAGAATGTTGAATTATCTACATTCTGGATATTAGAGTGTAGAATTATCTATTTTCTAGAAATTTTGAATATATCACATTTTATTGTCATTTACTCAAAATATTTTAAAATTCCTATTGTAATTTCTTTGATTCATGAGTTATTTAAAGTATATTTAAAAAATTTTAAATATGAGCATTTTCTAGTTGTCTATTATTGTTAATTTCCAGCTTAATTCTATCATGGTCAAAATATCATCTGCATGGTTTCTTTCCTCCTTTTCTTTCTTTCTTTTTCTTTTCTTTTCTTTTCTTTTTTTTTCTTTTTTCTTTTGAGACAGAGTCTCACCATGTAGCCCACATTGGGCTTGAACTCACTATGTAGCCCAGGCTGACCTCAAGGTCATGATCCTTCTGCTTCACCTCCTGAGTGCTTGGGTTAGAGGTGTGCATCACCATGCCTGGCCCCACTGTGTATGATTTTAATCTTAAGAATTGTGTTGACTTGAGCTGGGCACTGTGGCACACACCTGTAATCCCAGAGGCTTGGGAGGTGGAGGCAGGAGGATCACAAGTTCGAGACCAGAGGCAGTCAGCATAACTTAGAGAGACCCTGTCTCAAAAAGTGAAAAAAAAAAAAAAAAAAAAGGGCTGAGGGTGCAGCTCAGTGGTCCAGCACTTGCATAGCATGAAAGCATGAGGCCCTGGGTCCAACATCCAGTACTGAAAAAAAAAAAAAAAGAATTGTGTTGACTTCTTTATTTTTAAATATTTGTGAATATTCCTCATGTATACTTGAAACTATATATATTATTGTGGGTACAGAGTTCCATATAAGTAAATTAGGTTGATTGTCTTAACTGTACTATCAAATCTGCCATATCTGGACTAATTTTGTTTGCTAAGAGAGCTATATTAATTCCCACCATTATGGTTGTGCATTTGCATATATTTCTACAGAGCTCTGTTAATTATTACTACTTTAAATACTTTGAGGACACATTGTTAGATACATACACGTTTATAAATATTGTATTTTCATGGTGAAGTAAATCTTTTATCTCATTATAAAATGACTCTCTTTAGCTCTGGTAATGTTTCTTGACTTAAGTCTACTGGATCATACCAACTATTTTCTTTTTAAGTACAATTGATTGATGAATAATTTCATGCAATAAAACTCATCCTTTATAACTATACAGTTTAATGAGTTTCAACAAATATATACAGCCATTTAAGCACTACTGTGATCAAGACAGAAACTATTTCCATCACTCTCTAATGCTCCTTGTTTTTTGGGGGCCAGTGCCATTTAGTTGCTTGTCCCACTGTGCCTTCTTTTTACTACTTCAATCTTCTTCTATGTTATAACTTACTATGCTACTCATAACTGGTGTGCAAATCATACCTAATGAGATTTACAAAAGAATGCATAAATTGCCGACATTCATTTATTGGTCACCCTGTTTTGTTGTTGTTGTTGTTGTTGTTAGATGCCAATGAGTCAGGTCCAAATCATAGTGACCCTATGTATAACAGAATGAAACTACCCAACACCCAACACTATGCTATGCACATTATCTTTTCTATGTTTGAGCCCATTGTTGCAGCCACTGTGTTTCTTCTCATTTTGAGTCATGCCACAACAGCAAACGAAGGTCTCAGGGGCTTTATTCCATTCCTGTCATTAAAGTCAACTCTACTTTGAGAGGATAACTCTTCCTCAGTCATCTTTTGAACACTTTCCAGCCTGGGGGGGCTCATTTTCCTGTACTATATTTGACAGTGCTTCTCTGCTGTTCATGGGGTTTTAAATGGCTAATTATTTGGGAGTGGGCTTCTGGGTCCTTCTCCCTAGTCTATCTTGGTGTGGTAGCTCATCTGAAACCTGTCCACCATGGGTAGCTCTGCTGGTATCTGAAATACCAGTGGCATAGCTGTCAGCATGACAAGCTGACAAAAACATGGGGGATTAGTCACCCTAGCATTTGTAACACTCTTCTTGATTTACTAAACACCTTTGTCATATCCTACATCATGAAAGGGTGAGAGACTCCTTTAACTCCATTTACCTACTCCTGACACAGGTATGTTGTTATTGATTATTTAAATTCTCTCTATATTTCAAACCCTATGAGGATTTGTATTTAACATTTTCAGTATTCATATTGACAATAACCCAAATTGTTTTTCTTTCCATGTATCTCTGAATTATTATCTGGGACTTTCCTTCTCTTTGATGTTCCTTTTGGTCTGTTGATGACAATACTCTCAATTGTTTTCCTATAAGTATCTTTATTTCATTGATTTCTAAGTGCTTTTTTTCTTGGGGTGTAGGAGTGTGAGTTAGCAGTTAATTTTTTCTAACACTTTGCTCACATCACTCTATGGATTTTTGCCTTCTGGTGTTTCTGGTGAAAGTTGGCTAATCATGGTATATATTTTAATCCACTCTCTTTTGATATTTTCTTTTTATTTGCTCTTCATCTATTTTATTATGATATTATGATTGGGATTTATAGACCTTAGATCTGTGGCTGAGTATCTTTCCTTGGTTTTTAAAAATGTATTTTTAGTCATTATGTCTTCAAATACTTTCGATGCCCCATTTTTCTCCATCTCTATTTAGGAATTTAATTACTCATATACAGACCTTTCTGCTATTTCCTGTACGTCTTGTACATTGCTTTCTTGTATTTCTCCACACTTTTACCTCTCAGTCAGTATTTCCTTCTCACCTATCTTCTGGATCACCAATTTTCTCTTTAGTCAGTTTATTAATTGAGTTCTTAGTTACAGCAATTTTTAGTTTCAGAATTTCAGCTTAGTTTTCTCTATAATTTCTAGTTTTCTAAAATTTTCAACTTTGCCTTTTAATTCCATGAAGATATTGATCATCACTATTTTAATATCTGCATTTGATGACTCCTTAATCTCTGCCCCTTCTTGGTTTTTGGTTGCTTTCTCTCTCACCACTTTTTTTTTCTTTTTTGGCCGTGTATTATCTTCTTTTATGGTTCACTATTTTCAAAGAATCTAAATTCTTTGGTCCATTTGTTTCAAATTAATTTTATTATAGCAGGAACATTTCAAAATAGCACAGAAAGTTTCCATATTCCTTTAATCCAGCTTTTCCTAATGTTAACAATAAACACAGTTATGGTACATTCATCAAAATTAAGAATTTTACAACGATATAATACAATTAAGTGAAACTATAAGAATTCATTTCAATTTTGCCTGTTTTTCAACTAATGTTTTCTGTTTCAGGATTTAATTCAGGATGCCATGTTGTCTTCTCCAGCCAGCAATGGTTTCTAGGTCTTCTGGCGCTTCTCATCTGAAGCATTGTTGTTTGTTGTTGTTAGGTGCCGTCAAGTCGGTACCCGACTCATAGCGACCCTCTGTACAACAGGGGAAACACTATTGTCAGTGCTTCTCTGTTGTTCATAGGGTTTATCTGAGTTAAGAGAAACTCAGAGTAAAGACTTTGCCAGAGGCACTTCATAGTTTGTCTTGGTGTAATTAACTTCTTGATCAGCTTCCCATTCCAAGATTCACTTGAAGTAATATTTAATAAAAGTTTCACTGTGACTCATTAACTGTTAAGGTAGAATCATAAAATATTTACAATGTATGCTCTATCTGATTAGCAA